>JAZHYW010005997.1:0-48720 GCA_037355805.1 Ixodes ricinus | reverse complement strand
GAATTCGGGTGGTAATCGTCGGCAACTTCTTTTGCCGGAAAACCGGCAATAGTGTTGCGTGGTCAGTTTCCGGCCGGCGCGCACCGTTCGGGTGGTGGTTCTCCGGCGCGCACCGGCAACTTTCAGCGCTTTTTCCGCCCGAGGCTCCGAACGGCCGGGCGGAGATAGGCGCCAGACTGTATCCGGTGTCGTCACTTCCGGAAATGGGAGAGGGTCAGTGAGAAAAAATGAACGAAAGAACGAAACCGATCAGAAGTCACTTCGGCAGCCGCTACTCGAGTCAATCCAAGTCGTTGGGACATGGGTGACGGCGGCGACGAGCTCTCGCTGGCGGTGTCGCGCAGGCAAGAGGCGAAGTAAACTGCCACCGTCTGGCGTTTCGTGTCTGGGTGGTAAGGGTCACGTGGTGTGCCGCCGGCGCGTTTCTGGTTGCCGGTTCCGCCGGCTCGTTCTCGCCGGCGATTGACCACCTGAATTTGCCATTATTTCGGCCCCGGCGGCACCCCGCCCGGTGGAGAGATAGTGCGACCAGCCTCTGCTGCGCTGTCATCGCGCGACGCAGCAGAGATTGGTCGCACTATCTTCACACGGGCGCGGTGCCGCCGAGGCCGAGATCGCTCCGATAGCAAACCGAAACTTAAAAACCCGTCCGAATTTGCGCAGTGTTTTCAGAAAGCCGTAAATACTGCGCGTGCCTTCTATCGTTCTGCAATTTGTTGATTTAGTGTTTTCGACGATGCTGAGCAATTTCTGGTGAAACCGTGCCCGCTAAACACAATATTAAAAAGTTAATTACGCAAAAATAATTAACAACTTAGTTATCCCGGACTTTAATAATTTTCCTAGAACGGGCCCTGGCCCGGAGACCAAGACGACACAAGCCTTGTTTTGCTGCAATAAGTAATTTTCGCAGGAGCGATATGGCCTGCGTTCTCTGAAACACCCTATATTAGAAGGTGATCACTAATAGTTTCTTAAAAATTAATTCAACAACGTCGGGGTGTTATGCGAGTAGGCCAGGGAAATAACATTGAAATGTCCGTATGACTGATATAAAAACAAAAATTCCATTTTATGTGAGGAGGACGCAAGCATGTCTATGTTAAAATCACCGCCAAAACGAACAGTCAATTTGTTTTCACCAGGAACTTAAAATACACATCGAGGAACTCAAGAAA
Organism: Ixodes ricinus; assembly: GCA_037355805.1. NCBI lineage: Eukaryota > Metazoa > Arthropoda > Arachnida > Ixodida > Ixodidae > Ixodes > Ixodes ricinus. The sequence continues at coordinate 47,542 of JAZHYW010005997.1, read as the reverse complement.
GGAGGCGATATTACCACTTGGCGGGCGATAGACAACAGAAACAACAGTTTTTGTATGTTGCAAAGTTAGGATTTTATAATCGCTTGTAATAGCCTCCTAAAGTCACTATAAGTGTGCCTCAAGACCTCTTTTTACATGGATACATACTCCCTCCTACTTTATCGGTTCTGTTCACACTAAATACTCTGTAAACGACATAATTTTCGCGGGCTCAAATTTTCGCGAATCGGGCCAAAAGCTGAAAATTTGAAATTATTCGCGGGTTCTAATTTTCGCAAATCGAGTGTAGCTTCCGTAGCGTTTACATATTGCCCGAATTGTTCGCGGGACGTATTTTCGCGTTTGTAGGTGATTCGATGAACATTCGGGAAAATTAGGTCCTCGCGAAAATTTGGTCGTTTAGATTCTTCCGTGAATTCTCAAGCCTGTCCTTCATTGCGGTATTTTTATACCATGATTCACTGATCGTAATAACATCATAAAAGAAAATTAAAACCGTCCAAAAATATGACTTATTCATCAAATTTATTTCGTAGTTGATTGCACGTCAAGGTGAAAAAAGAAGGTGGCACCTGTCAGTTGGTTCTTGAATACAATGCCACGAATTTCGCACCTGTCTCAACACAAATCCTGTACATTGCATAGCAAAAAAACCTACAAACGGCGGAAAACTGCACAAATGTTTTGCGAGTCATCCGGTTTTCACCTACATGTGCTTGTGCCCCCATTCTTTTCCCTTCGCCAGTACTGGTCCATGTTTGCTGCGGCAAACGTACTGGTATCGTCTTGCCTTTGCCCATTCTCTCGTTTCCCGAAGAAGAAGCTTCATGCCAGGTATGTAAGTTTTGCGAGGTCTTGTGCTTGGCTAAGAACTCGCTTTAAGTTCACTCGTTTCTCGACCCGCAGACCTCATGCTGCTGCTTGACTTAAAAGTGAATCGAAATTCCGGGTATCTTATCAGGGCTCGAGAGAGCCGATCATGAGCCACGATTTGATCATTTTGCTTTTTACATTTTGGTGTAACTTTGCTATTCTTGCTTCAGCGGAAGTTCACTTGACGTTTGCATAGACTCCAACTACAGCAGGTCTCTAGGTCGGCACGGATGAAAATGCCGACTCAGTTTGACATCATAAATCTGATGACGACTTAAAATCTCAACGTCTCATGTTGACTCACGATGCCCGCGCTACAAACGTAAACAACTCCCTCGTGCCTATCGCATTAAAAAAAATTATGATCCTTGATGAGGCTAACATTTTTTTCTTCTCCAAAGTTAGCGTCGGTAAACGTTTCCTATCACTATATGATAGTTTAGTAAAATAAACCCTTATTACAGTTAATCCATTGTCTCGCCTCCAGTCACCTCAATTAAAGATGTATTGCCCACACCAGAGATTAAGAGATACACGCTGAATTGTAAAAGAACCGGCCGCGCATTCTAAGTTCTTTTTTTCAACTTTTTTTTAGTCGCTAGTGACACTGCAGAGTTATACTCTACTCACACGGGCAATCAGCAAGGTTCGCTAAAAAAACCGATGTGATTTTTGGATGGATAAATTAAATTTCACTTATCGCCCATCGTTCAGTGCGCCAACAAAAGCTTGTAGGTGATGGTAGAAAGCTTTCTCGGTAGAGAATGAACAAATGTGGCGGGCTATTTCTTACCTTTCTTTTCACTTCGGAAAGCTCTGCTTTTTCACTTCACTGTGATATATCCGCGGGGCCCAAGCACGTACGTCATCCGAACTTAGCTCACGCAGTGGCGTGCTGAGCACTGCGTCACTTCGGACGTAAGCGCTCGTCAACAATCAATCCGTCGACGAATATTTGGATTCGCATTCGTGTGCCAGTGAGTGCCCTGAGGAACTTATCATCAGTTGAAAATGACAAGTTTCATGGCGTGCCTAAAAAGCGCGGTGAAAGCTTGGAGTCATCGAATTCGGTGTCCAAACACGTCACGACCCCCTGATTTTTCATTTCGCTTTTGATTTGAGGATTAAAGCTAAGGAAGTAAGATGTTGAAAAATCATTTCACGGTCCCCCTGAGTCCTTTTGCAATAGGGAAATCAACCCGTGCTCTACGGTTGTCGTGAACCCATGCCACGCTCGAAGAATCCCGAACTGATTCTTGCCACCGACGAAAAAGTTTCCTTAGCGAAGGTGCCCTTATCATCGTGTGAATGAGGCATGAATTTCTATTCAATGGCGTTCGATGCATTCCCAGTAAAAAGGTAATACACCAACGTCGCACGCACTGCATACAAACGAAAGCAAACATTTTCTTTCGTGCGCGCGTTCGAGTCGTGCTTGAACACACGCGCACGAAAGCACCCGTGTAGAAAGACATCAACACAAAAAAGAAAACTAAACGGCGTCTTTTTAGATCGACTCACCGCGGAGAAATCCTCGAGGTGCACGTTTTGCCGGAAATGTGCTCACCCAAGCGCTACGCCTTAGTGAGTGAATACACCGCTTTAACGACTCCAATAAGACACGACTGCTGTACGTGTTTTTAGCTCACGCTTTGGCTTCAAAGTGAAACAAAGTATCACCGGGTCTAAAAATTTCAATCCAAAGTTACTTCCGCTTTTACGCGAAAACAAATTTCGTGAGAAGACACGAGAAGGCGCGCCCCAGACGAGGAGGCCGTGTGCTGCTCCCTACACGGGAACAGCAATTTTGTGATCCTCGCTGCATAAACACATCAACCCACTGAGCGCGTGCGTACCGTGCATATACTCGAGCCTATTTTCGACCGCCTTTGGCCTCGCGGGTCGATGCTCCAAAATTCCGAGCCCATCACTGCATAGTTTCCTCGCTTCCTCGCAAACAATTTCGCTCGCTTCTGGCGTATCGCTGCTGCCGTTGACTTCGTTCCCATCGGTCTTCTTTTTCATTCTTTTTTATTTCTGTCGTCTACATGCCGTTTTCATTTTTTTTTTCATTATTATAGTTTTGTAAAAGAAAATAGAACGCTTGGGAAAAATGGGATCGCCTGGGGGCAACATATTCAACCTCGAATATGGCAGGGGAAAAGAAATGAGGGTTGCATCAAAGGGTACACGGGTGAATTTACTTTTTTGTTTTTTCCTCAATGTTCTTAATGGTCCGGGTGTTTATTGGAATTACTTCGCACGCGTAAAAGCCGGACAACATTAGAAGGAATATAAGGGGTTCTGCCGAATCGGGAATATCCGCGAGTAAAGCACGATAAGAAAAAAATGTACTCAAACGCCACGAGGTGGCCCTAGCATTATTGTGTGCTATAGCCTGATAGAGTGAAAACGACAGGGCGTGGCTTTCGACCGGTCGGCCTCCAGAAGGCGTTCCATGCTCTCCGCCGTTATCCGCCGTGCTGTTGGTTCCGCCGCACGCGTATACGAGATGCAGAGGCGCCGAAGCCTCGTCGAAGATAAAGAAACACGCGCTGGAGCCGAGACAACTGAAGCACCTCTCCGCCGTTATCCAGCTTATTACTGGCAAAAGCTTCGGTATTTTTTTTAATGTTTTTTTATGAGAGATTAAAAAATTGTTGTCATACAAGACTTAGAAAATAGTTAGGAAAATGTCATCGCAACTTTTACATAAAAGAAGAGTCGCACGCTCGAGTACTAATTTTACGTTAATAGAAGTGCAGTAAGCGAGCGGGTTGAATTTAGTCGTACAGATTAAAGGAGTTCTAATTTTTATTTCATTTTTTGACCTCTTCACTTCGTTACAACGTTAATACGAAACAGTATTGCCCACTGTGACGATGCTCGCTCGATTTAACGCAAAAAGTAAGCCCGTGAGGGAGTACAAGCTAGGAGCGTGTTCGCACTGAACGGATCTGCAGGACTGGGCCGGATGTCAGAAGTGTGTACATGCGGTGACCGGTTACATGGCTCGAGAAGGCCTGTTCACACATATGCAACCGAGTAGACCGAGAGAGACCAGACCGGTTTTCAAGCCTCTTGCGACGTCTTAGGACCGGATGCGCTGCAGCGGAGCTGGTCCTAAGACGTCCCAAAGCTTAAAAACCGGTCTGGTTTCTCTCGGTCTTACTCGGTCGCTATGTGTGAACGGCGCTTGAGAGTGAATTCGAGACTTTTTGAAACTTCCGTCACAAAAACCGGAAGCAGTCGGTTGTACCTCCATGACAGCAAAAGCAAACAAATATTAAAACGTGTTAGAAACACAAACGCATTTACTGGTTAATTTGTTTCTTATCGTAACAATAGACCACGCATCGTCGAACTTTCAGCCTCTACCCAAATGCAGCCAGATGCCGAAGTTATAAAACTTACCGTTCTCTTGTTAAAAAGTATAAGTAATTTTTTAAAAACTTCAATGGCGAAATGGACCCCATTTTGGTAACTTACGCCATTCTGCGCCATGTATTCGAGAACTCCATCGGCCGCCGTTTTCTTTTTGAAATTTTCAAAAAAATCACATAACTTTTTTAGTATGGTAATGGTTCGTTTTAAAAGTTTGACATCTGGTTCGGACCACTAGCACTACATTTTGGTGAAGAACAAGTGTTCGGCGATGCGTAATTCACGTTTGAATTGAAAACAAAACAAAACAAAAAACTTCATTATTTTTTTTGGTAGGGCATTACTAGGGTTGCGATTTACTTCATCAACCTACCGATTAATCGATGAATGCATTGATCTCCGGGTAACGTCGTGACCGATGAATCGGTAAAGAATTAACTGATGGCGGTATTACATTAATTTATTATCCGAATGTATTCATTAAACAACAAATGCACTTCGATATTCCTTAAAACAATGCTGCTTCTGTGTCGCTAGGGCTTCGCAAGCCTAAGAAACCGTTTTCCCGAAACGTATCCGAAAGATTCCTCGATCATAGAAGACTTCTATCGGCCACTGGATTTAACCAATTAATTAATCTATAGATTAATTAATCGGTTCATATACGAATCGATCGGCTAAATCTTCGTAATCGCTGAACAGCCATACAAAATGGCGTACTTAAGTGTCACAGAAAGCTTAAGAAACGGAAAGCCTGGTGAGTGAGCCGAACATGATTTCATCGCTCAGCAGCCGATGAGGTGGCGACACAGCGTAAATATAGTAAGCCACACCCTCTGCGAGTCAGCGACTATACGGCCTGCAAGTTCGTCTACAGACTCTACACCTTGCGCGCCTCGCGCATCCCCGCCAGGTGAAGCCACGTGTTTTTGTCGCCCCCCCTTACCCCTCAAAAATCACTCTAGAAGAAAAGAGGAAAAAAATCTCTATGGTCACTTTCTTGCAAAGCAAGGAGGCAGTCTTTCACAACAAACCTTAGAGGGATCCCAGCCATTAACAAAGCTTAGCATGCGATTAGATTTGAGAAATGTGAAGTCCGCGAACATCAGTAGCGATTAAAATTCCGTGCGCATCGTCGCTGCACACATCGCTTTACTTTTTCTTTTGTCAAAACGTACTTAGAGATTTTTTGTTTGTTTTTTCTCGTTCGCTGGGATCCCTTTACTGCTCACCGCGATTGGCTGTATTCGTGTGCTGCAGAAAAGTCAACTCACGTGTTCTTTTTTCTTTGTTTGTGTGTGTTTGTGCGTGTGTGTGTGTGTGGTGTGAAGAACGCGCTGTTTAAAAACAAGCCGCGCAAGTGTTATACTTCGTTTCAGAGCCGACGCTTAGAGCTGAGGGGACTGATCGGACAGCGTCGAAAAGCGTACCATCGTGGTGTTCGTCGTGTTTCTGTACTCTCTTCTATCATCGCCGAAGCAATCATAAACAAAAAAGGTCCAGTGACTTGCGCTTTTGCGCTGCTTGATTGGTAGATCGCAGCGTCGGCCGCGTCTGGAAGTAAGCTGAATCGAAGTGTAGCATTGGGCACGGGCAATCCACAATTTATTAAGTGCGCAGAACCCATACCCTGGTCCCTGGATCACGAAAAATACGCTCGCTCCTCAGTGAAATTTCAACAAAGCGCCGATGGCATGTTCTGGCTATATACCTCTGCCATACTGCGTAGACAGCTACTTAACAAGGCATACGCGCTCGATACGCGCTTTCAAGCTTATTCAGACAAAAAGGTTCTCGTTCTTATCAATAATTTTCTTCAAATTCCGTGCAGCAGACTTACTTTTTATCCCGAAAGCAATTGCTTCGTTGTTTACCCGGCCACCGCTTACTCGACTTCAAAGATACAGATTCGGCCCCCGAAACTGCGAGACAGAAAAATTGAAGAGGGGAATTTCTCTCGAGGTTTGGATAAAAATGAATTGGCGGCGCGTATAGGTAAGCGCACCTGAACAAACACTGCGTAACAGGGTTAGGCTAGTTATATTTCGTTGATATATTAGTTGTTGTGATTTTTTCTTGTCATTTTTCGAGATTGCATAATAGCATATTGTTTGATCTAAAGAGGTATTCCAAACTTAGAGAGCACTAGGCACTTCGCTCTTTTATCGAACATGTCCAAAACCTTTTATTATATATATTTTTTTTTTGGTTTCGAGCAGCACATATTCTTTATCATACTGTAGAAGCAACGCATACTACACGGACAAAGCAAACGAAACAGGCAAACAGGACGAAAACTGCGTTTAGAACGAAAACACCGTTCTTTCTGTTTGCTTGTTTCTACTGCTCCGTCCGATTTTTTTTCCCCGCTGTTTCTACATTATGATTAACAAATACCAACTAGCCTAACTCTCAACGTTACAAACCCTTCGAGCTTGCATTCGTGTCGGTTGAGTGAGCGATTGACTCAATTTTATTTTGAGACTGGGCGAAATCAGGGAGTTAGTTGCCAGCGTCTGTAACTATCGTTTATGATGTTTGTATTTATCTTCAAGTGTGGAGTGTATTGCTTTTTTGTCTCATTTTTGAAACTTGACTAAATGCAAGCCTATCATCATCAGTATTCGACCTAGTCATCTATTCTGTTGGAAGCTTTTTGTGCGGTATACGGCACAATCTACTGCGAGATCCAGAACTCTTCAGACAGGGCTAGCGGCGCGCCTGCGCAGTAACGACCTCTTCGTTGTAGAGGGGAAAGCAGAGGGTGAGAAATGGTCTACGAAAACTCTCTATTATTAGTGGGATGAGACAGAATATAGTCGTTGTGCTGAAGCAAGAAAAAAAACATAGTTGGGACAAAATCGCCTCTACCCTCAGCCTTACGGAAGTTTTTGCTAACAATTTTTCTGGCTTATTTAGAATTTTCATTTTCTGTCAATAAATAACATTCCTCTTTTTTACACCGTTTTGTAAAGTAAATACAACGTCAAAATAAAAGATTTGACGAATTTTTCATCGTGTGCTCTGGGGATGTCCTAAACGAGGCCGTCCTTTGTCATAAACTACTACTGAAGTCAGTAGACTTTAATGCTAAATCGTTAGACGGATATCAATCAATCAATCAATCAAGCAATCAATCAATCAGCCTTTAGTCTTGGCCTTATAGCCAACGGTGTCCCATACATAAAGCTGCCAAAGGCAGCTTGACGAGGTCTGTTGCCCGTTTGGAGATTGGCAGCAGGACTAGTTTTCCACAAAACAAAAAGAAATAAAACATGCTAAAAAATATTTACCAGACCACCAAAATCAAAATACCAATATTCACCAAAAATACCACAGTCGCACACAAGCGCAGAAACCAGAAAAATATACACACAGCTTCTGTTCATAATATTCTACAAAATACAACACCTTCTAAAGAGAAATAGCGTACACACAGCCATTTTCCGCATTATTCAGAATTACAACCTTTTTTAACAAGAATAGATATACCATACAATAAAACGCTTTCACATTTATTTAAACACAATGTCCGACAGGACCAGGGTGTAAGATAGACAGGTGGGAAACGAGGGCCAAATGAGCGACCGAATTGTGTCCCCCTCGGGTTTTTCTTTTTCTGTGGCGCCATCTATGTGGAGCACCGCGAACTTTCACTCCGGGTGGGCGACCGGTGGCGACCGTCTAAACTGACGGAGATGGTTTCTTGTGGATTTTCAACGGACGACTGTCGTGCTCTCGGTTTATTCTGCGCACTCTCCCATAGAGTTCCATGCAAATTCGATTCCAATTTTTTCCTCTCGCCGCAGCGCCGTCTGTCGCAGATCCGAGGTACCCGTAAGCAGACGAGTACACAATCCGGTCACGGCGCTGCGGTAGGCTTCTATGGGCCGTTTCCCCACCTGTCTATCTTACACCCTGGACAGGACTATAAGAAGTGCATCAATAATAATTTCCTTCTCATGTTATATATATCAATATTGTTGGTAAGGAAATGGTTAAAGGGGCGATGCAACAATTTTTGTACTTTGCGCAAATACCGCTTAGAACGGATCCCTGACGTTAATGACCTATGAAACACGCGTTCGTTTTTCACCCCACGCAATAGAAGTCCCAGAAAAAAATTAAAGAAAAACGAGCAGCGTTCACCCCCTCAACTCGCAGCCAGAACAAGCGGCCACGTGATCTGGAGCCGATTATATGCCGCCAATGTTGATCATAGCCACGCGCTGGGGTTGGCAAAGCACAGGACACGCGCTGAGTTCCAGACATTGTTATGGCTCGGCTATTGTCGTTGTTGCAGCGATTGGGCGCGGGCCACTACCCGAATGCTTCTCGAGCTAGTAATTATCACGAGCCCAAATCGAGTGCCCACGCAATGCTCGGGTCCAATCTATGAACCACATTCAAATATCGTCACTTGGGTGTACTGCGATCCCCACGTTACGTCATCAAATTTTGCAAAGGAGAGATTGAATGAAAATGATCGCTTTTGTCCTTGAAATTACACCGCAACAAAGGAGTTTCTTGGCCAGTGGCGTTGCGAGCGAGTATCCTTGAGTCACACTAGGGCCAGTAAGCTCGTGTAAAGTGAAAAACATTCCAATTGAATATCGTTGCACCGCTCCTTTAAGTAATGAAGGTATACGATAAGTGATTGACTGATCAGTATAATTTGTACGAACTTTCTTTTTAGATAAATCGAGGGACCCAAAATTATTTTAAATAACTTACTTATCACCGATAGTGCCCAAAAACGAACCAGAAGAAGCTCTATTCTAGTGCGGCTACATCGCCGATGAAAGCTTCCAGTTTTCAAATAAATATTAATGTATATATATATATATATATATATATATATATATATATATATATATATATATATATATATATATATATTGTCACGAATTAAGGCGACGAGAAGGCGAATAGTGAACTTGAAGATAAATATTTAGCGGGCGAACTCGTGCCAACCAAAAATAAGTAAAGAACGAAAGAGCGTCGAGGCAGGAGAAAAGCAGGCGGCGATTCGGCGGCGAATCAGAGAGCGTGCGAGACTGACTCGACAAGGTCGCGGGCAGCTGCTTATCTAGAGTGCGTCGTTATCTCGAAGAGTTCGGCAAAGAAAGTTCGAGCCTCGCGCGCTCGGGGCGAGGATGAACTGCTGCTTTCGAGAACAACAAAGCAAAGGGAAAGTTACAATTAGTGCGAGAATGAATTGGGAATCTTCTGGGAGACCGTACGACCGAGCGTTGCTTTTTCTCGGCTCTGCGGGCAGCACGTATCGCCCCTTTTAAAAGTGCATCGATCCCGATGCAACCTAAAAGGAAAGCAGAAATGGCTAAAAAATGTACGGTGAAGCGAAATAAACATGCAGTATCGCCAATCCCTGTCGTGCGTGGAACTGCCCGGGTCGAACGACGTGGACGACTTCGGGTCGTGGCTGGCGGCGTCCTGATGGTCGGGTTCCGTCGGGGGCATCATCGTAGCTCAAGTATCGAAGGCGGCGGATGACCTCGTAGGGTCCGAAGTAGCGACTGCGCAGTTTTTCGCTGGGTCCGCGGCGGCGAATGGGCAGTGCACGCCCATGCCCTGCCTCCGGGCTGGAACTCCACGTCGCGGCGACGAAGGTTGTACCGGCCAGCGTCCACTCGTTGCCGGTCCTTTATGCAGCTTGACTGGCCTGCGCGCACCTCTTCTTCTCGTTGGAGCGATCAGCTGGGGCGTCGTCGGTGCCGTCGTCCGTCGGGTCGGCGGGCAGCAGGGCGTCGTTTCGTCATCGCGTACTGCCTCCCATTGTTGCCAGTACTCGAACTTTTCCCGGTGGGACTCTGGAGACAGGCTCTATCGGCGGGACCGATGGACAGGTGATGCAGAACATCGAGAGTGAAGGCGAACGGGACCCAGGTCAGAGCGCAGACATCGGAGAGGGTGTACGTCGTAGGTAGTCGTCGATCTGCAGCGTGGTCGCTCACCGTAGCGTGGGCGCGGGTCGTCGGGGTGGAAGCCGCGTAGCCCCAGCTGCCGGTGCGGGCAGCGACGGTAGGCATGATTGGCTTCCCCTGCAGTGGTAAGCAAAGCGGGCGTCGGTCCAGCCGTTCGCCAAACGTCAGTCTTTCTCAGCCCGAGGGTCGCTCATGGTCCGGACGTGCTGCCTATTTTCGCGTCGTTGGGAGTACTGCGGCGCTGGAGGATCACACGGCGTGGTGGCGTCGCAGCTTGGCGGGGAACATGCGTGTCTGTCGTCTGGCTATGGCGGCGTAGGTCAGCGTCGGTTCCTCGGGAGCGGAGGCACGTCGACTGCGTCGGTTCAGGCTGCAAGGCCCGCTGTACCTCGTCGCGGCTAATGCAATCTCGGCGACTGACAGCGACGCCGGACGCTCAGCGGCGAGGAGCAGCTTTCGGAGCTCCTGTCGGACGACGTCTCGGATGACGATCGCGGAGCTCGTCGGCACCAGCGCCGAACTGTGAGTGGGTCGAAGGCCAAAGTGGAGACGTTGCTGGGCCGATGGTAGTGGCTTCGCTCGGGCATTGCAGCCCCGCTCGATGTTTGTTGCTTCGGCAACAAATTCTTCGACGGTCGTCGGGGGTTGCAGAACGAGTCCGCCGAAGATTTCGCCTTCCACGCCCCTGCATAGGGAAGCGTAATTTCTTCTACGTCCGGTAGCGCGCGAGGGTCGGCGCGGCTGCTCCGGGCGGAGGATGTCTTCAGCTTCGAAACTGAGCAGACCGTTTCGTTGGGGCCGTGAGTCCTCGCCTGAAGGAGATCTTCGGCCCGCTGCCTACGATGCTGATTCGCGAGCGCCCGCTTCAGCTCGGCGACGCAGGCGTCCCACGACGTGAGCGCAGCCTCGTGGTTCTCGAACCAGTGCCTCGCAGTGCCCTCCAACGAAAAGTAGAGGTTCTGCAGGTACTGCTCGGCGGTCCATCCGTTATGGCGTGCCACGCGCTCGTAATGGCCGGATCCAGTCCTCGACGTCCTCGTGGATCTCCCGTGAAAAGCGTCGAGGTCCGAGGGGCGACGGGCAGGTAAACGACGGGGGGGTGCTGTTGTGGTCTGCGCCGTCAGAGGTAGCCATCATCGTTATCGCTTGCCTTGTCCTCACCGGGAGTGGCCCAGAGTTCAGGAGCTTGCCCTTGAAGACGGCGGCTGGCACGATGCTCGAGTCTTCAACAAAGAGGTCGTCGGGGAATGGGGCTTGCCGAACGAGTTCTTGTAGCAGAGTACGCTGCACGGGTTTCATGCCCGTATCTCCACCAGAAATGTCACGAATTAAGGCGACGAGAAGGCGAATAGTGAACTGAAGATAAAGATTTAATGGGTGAACTTGTGCCAACCAAAAATAAGTAAAGAACGAAAGAGCGTCGAGGCAGGAGAAAAGCAGGCGGCGATTCGGCGGCGAATCAGAGAGCGTGCGAGACTGACTCGACAAGGTCGCGAGCAGCTGCTTATCTAGAGTGCGTCGTTATCTCGAAAAGTTCTGGCAAAGAAGTTCGAGCTCGCGCACTCGGGGCGAGGATGAACTGGCACTTTCGAGAACAACAAAGCAAAGGGAAAGTTACAATTAGTGCGAGAATGAATGGGAATCTTCTAGAAGACCGTGACCAAGCGTTGCTTTCTCGGCTCTGCGGGCGGCACATATATATATATACAGGGTTGGGCAGAAATACTTGAAAATGTATTTGGAAATACAAATACTGGGGTACATTAAAATAGTAGCTAAAATACTGATACTGAAATATATCTGTAAAAGTGTATCGCGATACGTATCGGAAATACATTTCAAATAGAGGCAAAACGTATTTGGAAATACAAATTCAGGAATACATTTTAGGGAGGTCAGAAATACAAATACAGAAATACTGATACTGCAATACATTTTTCAAATTTGTTTGAGACGCCGAATGAGATGAAGCTTGAAGTTTGAAGTGGGAGTTTTTGATCCTGAAATTACTTTCCCGTAGGTTTGGCACTTTGCCTTGAGGGTGGTGATTTCGGATGACGATGAGTCTTCAATGGACTAAAAAAAACGTTCCGTCAAGGACTGACCGCGGTCCCTTTCCTGACATCCTGTCTGTCTGACGAGGGATGGGAAAATACATCGACCTCTAAATAAATTCTATGTCATCCTAAATCCCATCATAACGTCACCACGCCTCTGTCCAATGAGGACGCCCCTGTCAACATTTATCACATGACGTCACGGAGGAATGAACTGGTATTCGTTATCTGTAGCTGTGGCCTTGAACATGAAACTTTACCACGCTGCTATATGAAAGGACAATACGTAATTTTGTTGTAGGTTACCTCGTTGAAGATCGTGCAGGCAGTGTCATTTGGAATTTTCAAGAATAGTGGACCACCTGAAGCATCCAGGAGCACATGTCTTCTGTTGCGGTTGAAAAAAAGATACTGTGGCATCCCTGTGGTGAAGGTCCTTCCTGCCGACCCTCCGCCACCAACGCTTGGATTGCAGTCCTCAAGTTTCGTCTTGCATACTCCAAATAGAGACCTCGTGGATTGCAACACTGATATTGCTGGCACAGGCGCGAGCTCTCCGAGATACAGCGCGCTCGAGACGAGTCACAGGTGTACGAAGTCTGGGTCAGCACATCGAGGCCGCGTCTGACCTTCCTGGGTTTCGGACTTTCAGATCACCAGAGCAGCGGGTCACTTTCCCGTCGGCTAATGACGTACCCTTGAGCCGTGCAATATTACGGGCGCAGCCGCAGACGCATTCGAATATGTGTTGAACCTCACTGCGTGAGTCATCCTACTATTTCAAGTCAACTACCGCCAGGCTTGTGCTGCAACGGACTATGACTCAGCTTATCCGGCTGGATGTACTGTGTACGCTAAGGCAAGAGAGGCGGTTAGCAGCGGGCTTTGGATGCCAGCAAACAATGACTCAAGAAACCCCTACCTAGGGACCTGCGGCACAAGATGCTCTGACTCCACTCCTGGCACGCCACCTGGTTCGAGTCCCCGACTACGCCACACTTCTCAGAAGAGAGAAGAGGACGCATAGAAAAATGGTTTGGAGAATCGGAAGGAACCTTGGTCAGCATGGTTACAATGCCCCAGCATCTCCTTGACCCTAGTGCCCTCAGAAGTAAAAAAAAAATGCGTTTGGATTTGTATTTTTTGTTTGTGTGTGTGTGTGGGGGGGGGGGGGGCGGGGGGGAGTAGTTCTCAAGAAATGTAACGAAACACATTTCAATCCGATTGTATCGCGATACAACGGAGAATTCAAAATGTATTTCGATACAGGAATACAGATACTGTAAAACCCTTAATGTTCGCGAGCCCTTAATTTTCGCGAATTTCGCGAATTGAAAAATTCGCGAAATTTAAGGGCACGCGAAAATTTCGATCTTTAAGAATTTCAATGCAGGCATCTGGAATTCGCGAAATTTAGTGGCCGCGATTCTGTCCTTTGTGACCGATTCGCGAAAAATAGGGGACGCGAAATTAAAGGGTTTTACAGATACTGGTGAAAAAATGTATCGCGTTCCAGAAATACAGATACGAAATGTATTTCTGAAATACTATCGCGATACATTTGTATCACGATACTGCCCAACCCTGCATATAGCTATATGACTTTAAGACCCTTGGTCTCACCGAGCTAACACGAGAGACACGAACCATTGTCGATATTTAGCTTCTATGTGCTTACGTAACAGGTGAAGGTCGGCAAAATTTTCTCTGTCACCGAAGTTTCAACTAACGTTGTTAAGACAACTTTTTTGTAAGATTTTATACTATCCAAAGTATTTCGAAAATCATGTATACGTGCTGCTAATGTTCTCTAGCTAAAAAGTTTACACAATGCGATCCGCTTAAACAAATATTTAAGTTTCAACTTCAATATGACCCGTATGAAACTAATATTTATTCACTTTTAACGCCGCGATAACGTTAGCATATTGGACTTTACGGAGAGCTGACTGATTGAAGTCGTATTTACACATTTTGCTTCGTCTTAAAGCTTCTTCTTGGTCTCATTATCTTTTGCTAATCTAATAGTTAAAAATATTGAGTATTTTTATTTCACTGAAAAAACGTGAAACCGTTTATAAACAACCTGTTAGCTAATATACCTCACTGAAAGGCATGACGCAAACCTCTATTACATTTATATTTATAATGAAAGAATATGTCAGGGAACATTGAGACAATTTAGACTCTGCCGCCGAGACCAAATATTTTCAAAGTTTTATAAAACAGAGTATGCTAAAACTTCCATTCAAACTTTGTCAATAGCAAAGGTAGAAATGTTCAGACCATGAAATATACCAACTCTACAAGTAAATTCCCATAAAAAACAAAACAAATGATGTATTCAGTACCTATTTATTGTGGCCACTACCCCTTCAATGTGCCTTATGCTGCTTTGTAAGACTTCAGTACGTATGGGACATTGGGTATGTGTGGGGGAAGGAATCCCGGACAAAAGCTCACCGGACAGAAGCTCACAGGACAAAAGCTCACCCATTTTTTCACAGACCCGGACAAAAGCTCACCAGGCGAGAATGTCATGTTGGTTTTAACACGAGTGCGGACAACTTAGGTGCATGCGTGCGACAATAAAATGCAACGATAAATTAAATCTGACAGGCGCATGGTTTGTTTATTTGATTGGAAACAAGTTTATTTATACATTGGTTAGAAGCGAATGCAGTCCCTTACTTGCTCCAGCAGTCTTGGTAAATCTGGATGTACCTGGAATCCCTCAAAAATATTTTTCAGACGATTCTGCGGGCGCAAAGTGGTTTTTCGCACCCGCTTTTCTGAGGGTTCACCTCTACGGGCTGGTGTCAATGCCGTGGCAACGAGCGCCTGATTTTCCTGTAGGCATTCAATCAGACTCCAGACGCTTCGATAGGCGTGGCCGACAAACTCTTTGGAACCCTGTACTCCATCCCTTGAAGATGTAGTTCTTCCGGTCTTTATCCTAAAGAGTAGTGTCGTACATATTCCACCGTTCCGGGGGAAGCTCCGGTCGTCGTCGGCGCACAGTCAGGCAAAGGGAAGAATTCGCTCTCGGTGCCACCGAAAATAGCAGGAGCAGTAGCATAAGGGAAAGGGCCGTTGACGTACGTGCAATCAAAGTAGTCCAGCAGGTCGCCGACGTCACCGGTAGACTTTGCCTTGATGTAGGTTAGTCCTTCGGGCACAAGCTGTGGTGGAAGGAACGCCAGCCCATCCAAAATCCCGCACAGCTTTCTAAATTGGTCATCTGTCTTGCACTTGTCAAAAAAGCCAAATTTTCGTTCTTTCAAAATATTTTTAAAATTCGCAACTCAATGGTTTGTATATTGTAGTTTTGCTTCAGTTTCCTCTTCACATAACCCGAAGATAATTTTTGATTTCAAGTACATCTACGACGTTCAATGACGGAAAGAATACATTTTATTTTGTCATTCACTTCAAACATTACCCTGAATCCCAAGAAAACCAATGCATTAGTAAGGAAGAGACATTGTTCCTATCCTTTATGTGCGCGTTTAGAGCGACATAAGCACAATGAAAAATCGAGGTCACCCAAGGGTGACTTCGCTTCTTCGGTGACTCATTAGGTTAAAAACTTCGGTTCACGAAGTTTTTTGGGCGTGGCAGAAGAGTGCTCCGGCATACCTTGAGTCGAGCAAGCTTGATCTTATCAGCTCCACTCAGTCTCAGTGACTTAAATTTTGGTCCCAAATCGTTGCTTCTCTGCCTGTTATGGCTATCCGTCGACACCTTTCCATGGAATCGAATTGCAGTTCTCCTAAAAACGGTGCAATGTCCATTGCGTCCGCACTTTATCCCAGCCCGTGCTTCGCCCGGGTAGCGTAAAAAAAAAAAAAGAGGTGAACTTTTGTTTGGGTCTGTGAAAAAACGGGTGAGCTTTTGTCCGGTGAGCTTTTGTCCGGTGAGCTTTTGTCCGGTGAGCTTTTGTCCGGAGAGCTTTTGTCCGGTTACCGGGGAAAGCGGGGGGGGGGGGCACGGCTATTTTTTGGGGGTATTCATTTTTCCTCGCACTTACGAGTAATTTTTACTGTCCTTTATAATTATGGTGGTTTGAGCAGTAAAGCAGGAATCCACGAAATACGTAAGGCAAGGCGGAATCATTCAAGTGCGGTAATAAGCTTGAGCCGCACAATATTAAAGACAACTCAGCGCAACGCAGCATGCGACCGTTCATAACAAAAACAGCCGCGCTCGCACATAGACGTCCACGAGGCACTAACAAAAAAGAAGAAATATAAAAGAAACGAGGAGGGGCAAGCGTGAGCAAGAGTGATGTTTCCCGTCGGCTCTGCCGCGCCTAATTTAAATGAACAGCCGAATCGCCCAACAAAGGAAAACACGCGGACCACCCGCGACGACGATAAACCGCGTAGAAAGATGCGGAAGTGAAACAATTCGTACAGAGAGAGAGAGAGAGAGAGGGAAAGATACGTGCGACGAATTAAAGTAAGAAAATACTAATCTAAAGCTAGAGCATAATGAATCGCTTGGCAAAGAAATGTGGAGCCCGTAATCCCATTTAGCGGCAATGGTCGCGAATGCGTGCAAGCCACGATGCCGGCGAAATTAAAGGAGGCACTGCAAGTTTCAAAAGCCGAAACGAAGCATAAAGACGAGAGACAATGTTTTCAAACGAAAGGGAGCCTCCCCAATAAAAATATTACAAAACAAACAAAAAAATATTAGCAATGCCGGAACAAAGCGTCAGGGCTTAGACAGCGAGCAGCAGGGCCCCTTGCTTCCAACGTTTGCGCAAAATAAAAGCTTGGTGAAAAAAAAAAGTATTTGGAGATGGCACGCAAATGAGCCGGCTTTCGACGGCGCTCTGCACGCCACCACAATTCCCGCGACCGTGTAAATGACGTAAAATTGGAGCTGGAAGAATGCCGAGACAAGCCAGAATTATATACAGCCCGTGCTTTTCAGGTTCCTGTCGATCACACTATAGACAGGAACGAACAGGCAACAGCGCAATAGGCATGTGGGTCTCAAGTTTGGCGAGAAAATTCAAATATTTTTCCATCCGGTGTAGGTAGGGCGTCATGGCTCTTTTTTAGCATTCCTTACGCATGCTAAAATGGCAGAATGTTATGGGTGCACATAAATGTTTGAAGGAAAACGACAAGATCGTTTTGATAGGGCATTAAAAGTGCGAGCTGCATTTTAGAGCGCAGCTTTTAGGCACCCGTTTCCGGCTTGAGCGGCGTCGGCGTCGGAATCGGCGTAACCGCGCGCGTTGCATTATGGGAATGAGACAATCGGACGAAACCGCGAGTTGCATCAAGGAAAAATTTGCCCGCTAAATTTAGGGGAAAAGTTTCCTGCTAAATTTGGCGGAAAAAAATTCTCCGCTAAATTTTGGGGGAAAATTTTTCTGCTAAGCTTAGCGTAAAAAATATCCCCGCTAAATTTAGCGGAAAATTTCCTCCTCAAAATTCAAGCGGGAAATTTAGAGAAAATTTGTCACTAAACGGGCAGGGAGCAGAAGAGGAGGAGGGGAGAGGAGGAGGGAGGGGAAAGCGCCAGTAGGGGCGCGCGACACTAGAGCGCCGACATTAGAGCGCGGTACACGAGGGCGCTACGAGAGTAGCGCGCTTGACACTAGGGCGCACGTCACGAGAGCGCACGTCCAGTTGAGAGCGCGACACGAGTACGCACCCCGGTTGAGTGAACACCGCAGAATGTGAGAGGTCCCCGCGACTCCACAGACAGAACAAAAATGTGCGACTCATCGGATCGAAGCATTGGTAATATTTGATAGATCGAATACGCATTTAATAAAAAAAATAAATAAAACGGGTATAATTTTTTCTAACCAATTGTTTACTGACATCGGAGAAAAAAGTGTGCAGGGGAGTGGGACATATATGGTACTGAATGTCTGCAGTTGGGTGAAGCAGCGAGTCTAATATTTCTTCACGGTGCTGTGTGCGCCTCTCGGATATACTAGAAATAGTTTACTTTTTGCTATATTTGGTTTTTCTTGACAGGCATTTGGGCTCTGACCTATACGGTGGCTATTTAGACGTCCCTCACATAATTTTATACAGTATGTGACGTCCATGACCGTAATGAAAAAAGCCACTCACTATATTTCGTTTCACCTTATGTTGTACCGCAGCGAAGGTTAGAAGCGCGAGCTCATAGCGTTGGCAGCCGCTCTTAAGTCATGAGAGCTTGTGCCGCCGAGATGTGCCCCAGAGCAAGGAGCTCGCGCTTGTAGCCTTTTCCTTCGGTACATCATAAGGTGAAACAGAGTATCAAAAGAAAACTATCAGCAAAAGCTCATCGAAGGAAAGCTCGTTGCAATTTTGTTGAATGCAGAGCTTTCCAGTCTTTATGGCGGATACAGCAAAACCTCCCTGCAAATTTGTGAGAAATATAAAATCAAAGAACTAATGAACCTAGGCCAACTGCAATCGTTTTTTTGTTTTGTTTTTATGCGGAAATGGAAGCTACAAATATCCTCTTTTTTTTCCTGCTGTCAGCTTTTTGCAACACTTCTGGTTTGCCACAAGTAAAAATTTCCGTCGACTCATTTTGCAATGTCCTTTCTGGAATGCCGCGGCGTAAATTTCCTCCACTCTTCACATAAAACACGCGATGTCCGAACAAGTGGTCGGTCGGGTCGGGTCACTTGCGCTGGACTGGTTGTGCGCTCTCGTGACGGGCGCTCTAATGACACGCAAGCAAATGTCGCTGCGCTCGAATCGCGCGCGCTAACATCGTGGCGCTCTCAATGTGGGCGCTCTTGTCTCGTGCGCTCTACTGTTGTACAGCCGAGGAGGGGCATACCTTCCCCATCGTACCTTCCTCCTCCTCCTCAAGAGCTGCGCTCTAATTCGGCGTTACAAGGATTGTAAACGTCTTTCATTTTTTTCTTTCCTTTATCTAAACTGTATCAGTCATTTCAGCTGCTCTGTTACCACACGTAGACAGATACTGACACAGGCTCGTAAACGACTGTGCTTTGCGCATGATCGAACGCTGCAGCACCGCTCTACTCGATGCAAGCATTACATGGTCGCGCCTAGCGAACGCGTTTTTGCCCCCTCTGGCACAGAGAAAACATGCCTATTGAAACTGGAAGGGCCAAGGCCGAACAAGGACGAAGTGTTCTAAACAACTGCGAGCTGAAAATGGCTTCCTCGTCGCTGCGGTGCCCTTCCAAAACGAAACGAATTTTCTCTCGAAGAAAAACTCGTCCATCTCAGTCTTCTCGTTTAGTTCCTTCCTGTCTTTCTGATTTTTGTATTCCTAGAAACAACAGCGCTCCCAAATTGTCAGTGTGGCGGCGTCAAGGCGTCCCTATCGTTTTTCGTATATCGCTCCTGTCGTTACTATTATTGTTACTCGTCGAAAACGCGTACTAGGAATGCCATGTTTGTTTGTCTAGTTTGTTTTTGTGTGTGCCGCAATTTTATTTTTCGGGAAGATGATAGCGCCTGCAAGAACAACAGGGAGTGAAAAATGACGCCTCGTCATCATTTCCTTATAGATATATACTTTCTCTTTTTTTTTCTTCGAAATTTTCGAGAGAAAAAGAGAGTGGGCTTACGTATTGTCGACGCATTTTTCCACGTCGTCTGCTTTCCTGTTGGACCGCCTGCAAACGACACTCCAACGGTGTCCTTCCCTCTCCTCCTCCATCTTTATTTTTCTTCTATTTATTTTCTTCTCTCTCTCTCTTTCAATTTTTCCCCATATCGTTTTGATCCTATCTTAACCTTCTCCGTCCATTTCTATCCACTGTGGAAAGGCGGGTCTGTTCGAGCGTAAATTGACGTTGGTGGACATTGTTCGACCCAGGAACAAAGATTCACACACACACATGCACAAAAAAGAAAAAAAAGTACAACTTTCGTTTTTATGGTACCACCAGAAGCACCAGAACTGATGCCGATGATGATGATCGCGGCAGTGATGATGATGATTTTGCTGGGTCTGCTGCCGACAGACGATTCATTAGAGCCAGTTGCTCAAGCGCGAAAGGCGGGAAGTCCGCGCGAAGGTCCGAAAGGTTAGCTTGCGGCCCCGCCTTGATGCGGTTTGTGAGATCGTGAAAAATGAAAGCGAGGGAAGCTTTCATTCTCTCTTTTCTCCGTTTAACTCACTCTATCTAAATGTGAAGAAAGAGATCGTTTGTGTAAAGAAAGACACCACTGGAAAGTAAAGGGTTCTTTCTTTTCCTTTTTCTTTCCTTTTTGTTCAGAAAAAAAGAGGAATAACCGGGAGAGGTGTGCGACTCCTTTATGAGGCAAGTCGCTACTCGGGTAGGGGATGAAGGAACCGAGGATGGTTAAAACAAATAGGGTGTAAATTTAGAAGGGGGATCGAATTGTCGGTATGCCGGAAAGTTCTGTGAGATAGTCTTGAAACGGATACAATTAATTTGGCTCCTTGTTCGCGATGTCTCATTTACAGGCGGTCCATCGGGCCCGTCTTCCGCAGAAACTTCCAGGATGATTTTAAATCCTCTGTCCGCAGTTTTGTGAGGTGCATTTGGAAAAGAAGATCTTCGACGATCGAGTAGGGGAAGACCACCAATTGCGTACCAATGGTAGAGGCTCTTCCGCATGTCTGCCTATTCCGAGGCAGGGAAGAGGAACGTGTCTACTATCTTCTCTTCCCAGCAGCATTGGCAGTTGGGATCGTTGACCCTATGGAGGTTGTAAAGGGTGGATCGGGTCTTGGCTCAATTCGACCTCAAGTGGTACAATAGGACCGCCTCTTCCCTTGAAAGCTTTCCAGGAATTTCAAGGTGAGGACGGCCATCCGCGACTCCTCAGTGAGGGTGGCGCTTTAGGCAATAAACGCGGATAAGGCGACGTTCTTTACTGTACCGCCCAGGGGAGATTGTGGGTGACTCAACTCTGGGTTTTCCGTTCGTAAGGGTATCAGCCTACTAAAAGTACAATTCTAGTACTTTCAGAAAATACCTTTTAGGATTGTTCCTCGGCAGTCATAAGACAAGCATTTTTGTTTCGTGTGTGTGTGTGTTTTTCGTCACGCGCAGAAACAATTCGAGAAAAATAAGCAGCGTTCAACCCTTGAATAGACATTATTTTCTTTTGGGCGCCGCTTATCGTTGTCGAAAATCCTGGGCTTCAAGCCTTAAAGATGGCCACCTCTTCGTCTGCGTTTCGACCAAATTCTCGACGAGAAAGTTTCAAAATCGCAGTAGTCGTGAGTACAAAAAAATAAAAAAGACACTTTTTCGCACGTTGACATTTGACTCAATATTAGAACTAACGCGTTCCAAGTAATTACGTTACTGGTAACGCGTTAGTTTTTGGACCAACGTACTAACATACTCGTAAGAATCCCAAATGGCTAATGAGTAAAGTAATGTCGTTATTATTTTACTGTATCTCTTATCAAATAACTTACCAGTTCCTCGTTACTTTTGATTAAAAGTGGCCACATGATTTTTTAAAACAAAATAATTTTCATTCGGTACACTACGTAAAAGTGGCAACGAAACCCCAACAAAGCTATGTCTAAGTGGCGTCATTTCAAACTCCTTCGAAAGACACTTTTAACGTTCCCACGACAGGGACCAAAAGGCGCGAGATTATCGTTGCGCGGAACCCCTAAGCGTCCTTGGTGTAGTCTTCGTATTGAAGCTGCTAAGATCACCGTCGCCGCACCCTGATCAGTTGTCTCGCTTGAAAGAAACATCCGTTCAGAAGGCAACAGTCTGCCGCCGCTCGAAGGAATTTGCCTCAGCGTCCCTAGCTACTCCAACTGGTCACGTCCTTCTCTTCAACGCAAATAAATTCCCGTTGTTTCAGCAACAAAAATAATAAACTCAAAGTTTGCAAGCGTTGACGTTCCCACGCTTTAAACCAAAACAAGTGTGTTAGCGGTGGCCGGGTGCTGACGTGTGGTTAATTGGAAATGCGACGTTGGTTTGTGAAGGAATAAAATAACGTTTATTTTAGCGGATTAACTTCGATTACATGAAGAGGTCTATTTTGCGTCCGTTACGTGGTGTGCATCCGGTCGTTCTTTCAGAGCGATTTCTTCTACCCAGGAAGGTGCTATGGGCAAAGTTCAGTTCTCCGAATCGCGTTGGCGAAGCGTCACGTGTTAGAGGATACGCATTACACATCCTGCCGAGGCCAGAAAACAAGCTAAACATGTTGAGGATATACATTAAAGTTGTCCAAATCGCGCTCGTGAAGCGTCACGCGTTCGAGGATTTACATTACACATCCTGCCGACAGTGAATCTTTTATTAACCTGATCAATGCAGTGTGAATTTCTTTGTTGGTATTTATATTGTTCGTTGCTGCTTTGGGATGTTTGTGTGAGTTTCCAACGTATAAATGTGATATGCACCCCACTCCTCTGCCGTAATGCTCCGGCGCTGCAGACTACAAAGAAATTTTAAAAATCCCTCTGAACAAGTGTATTGCCGAAATTTATAGATGCGGTTTATTCTAAAAAGCTGTCATATACTAACAGAGAAACACAAAGTAACAACAAACAAACGTAAAAGTAACGTCCGTTAGTCAGGGCAATATACGGCACCAGTATTTCGTTACATTCGCAAAACGGTAACGGAGTTATGTAACGCGTTAGCTTTTTTCCAAGCTAACAAGTAACGCTATTTCTTTACTTAATTTGGGTAACGGCCACAACACTAGATTTGACAAGGACTATTATCAATCACAGTATTTTCAAACAAAAAAAAAAGAGCTAAAATGAGGCGTTCTGCAAATTTCGGAGTTCATTAAACAAACACGCACCTTCACGATTTCAACGTGCAAGGAGCTAGTGTTCAGCAAGGACGCAGGAGTCAGAACTGGCATAAGCGTGGTGACATGGGGAAACATTTCGTACTAAAGAAAAGAATACCCGAAAGAGAAAATACTTTTAAGGGAATTGTGCAGATAAGGGAATTTAAGAATCCGAATGCGTGTTCTGCATCAGAGGCGCTCAGATTGATGAGGAACGCTTTGAGTAAGTTTATCCGTCACTGCGTTCTAGATGCACCACATTCCGAGTTGCCTCCGATTGCGTCCCAAACGAGGATAACGCGCCGCCATCTTTGAGGCAGGTTAAATTATGCTTCCAATATTTCCGATAGATGGCGCTACAAATATAAATAAGGTTTATTCGCAGACAGGTGAAGGGGTCACTTGATCTGGAGCCGATTATACACCATTCCAATATTTACAATTCCTCAGCACAGCGAGCGATCTCCTCAGCCAAGCACGCGAATGTTCGTCGCTTCGGAAAGCGTGCCACGTGCCATACGCACGAACACACAAAATGGAACCGGGGCGAGAAGCCCTTTTTGGACGAGTTTATAGACTTTTTTAATGCTTACAAAATCACAGTCCCGCGTGCGGTCTTCACAGCTCCGCACGTGCGTGTTCGTCGCTTCGGAAAGCGAGGAAAGCACGCGCCATACGCACGGAACAGTCAAGATGGCACCGGCCACACGCTCTTTTTGGAAAGGTTCTATACATGTTTGCAAGCATGGCGCCCCGACTGGTGCCCCATTCGTGCAAGCACGTGCAGAGTGCACATGAACATAGATTTAGCAAGCTTGCAATTGCAGGTACTTTCCCGCACGAGCAGATGCATTGCAGCCTCCAGGTGCCCTACTTGTCGTCGTCTATATGAGTCGCACTTATATATCGTCACCGCGAGGATCACGAACCTTGATGACTAAATCCTGGGGATCGCATTATTCACAAGGCCAACAATGAGATCACCACAACTCCGCAATCAAGTTCTGCGAAGAGACTGAATGAAAACTTATGATTTTAACCTTGAAACTATATGCGGCGAAAAAGAAGCCTCTTGGTCAGTGGCTTTGTGTGCGAGTGTACTAGTGCCAGTCAGCTTGTGTAATGTGAGAAACATTCCTACCCGATGTCGTTGCACGGCTTCATTAAAACCCTTACTATGGGCATCTTGATAGAAGGAACTTCGACCCAGTCTACCCGTCGGTTGAAAACAGACAAGCAATGACCTTCTCCCCCAAGGTACTTTCTACAAGCATGTAACCCGCAATCCCACGGCTCAGACATCATACAAAAAATAGTTTGAAGTCACAGTTTCAAGAGTGCTTCTTCTTTTAGGATGATTTTGTCATACTGGTCATAAGAAACATCCTGCAGACATGTTCGAAGCATACATATAAGTACGGGATCGCTGGGTCACCTTGCGCCATCCATGTTACCAGGTCCGGATAAGGTGAGAAACTTCGTTGTGGAAAGCTTGGTGGTTCTTTTTGAAGACCAAGTGGCTTCTTTTGACCGTCGACGACTAACTCAGTTAGAGCTGGAAGTTACTTTTCAATAAACAATATAATACTTTAGTAGCGAATAAAAATACATTCGCGAAACAATCCTGCTACAGGGAATTTCAGCAGTATTGTGCTCGGGTGCTAACTTATCCAAGCTCGGGAGTTGGCTGGCTCGTGGGATTAAGCTCCGATTACGGAGACATTCTTCCTCGAAGTCTCTCGACCGGGCTCGATTAGGGAGCGTTAGCTCTCATCATCATCACGATACGTTTATTAGACACCTGCCTTTCTGACTGGAGGCCCGACGGTAGGCAGGGAGATAAGGGGGGGGGGGGTGATGGGTGATGATGATTACATGAACTTACCGACCCCGGAGGATCTCAGGTATTCGATGTGTCGATGAGTGATACGTAAATGAGTTTCTGTTCCGCGTTCAGACGCGTCCTCTCCAAAATGGAGGGGGGGGGGGCGTGAGGTGTCTTGGAGGTCGTGGATCGCGGCCTCCCGCGTTTGCGTGTATCCAGCATACTCTTACACCAGATGGGAGCAGCAGGTGACCAAAACGCCGGACTTCTGGAAGTTTGGGTCGGGACCGATTTCTTGTGGGTTCGTTGGGTGGTGTAACCTTGCCAACCACAATGGTGTCATCATAGTTCTGGTTTGTACCTGGTTCAGTGCCACCCGCTCTCATCGTGCAAGGCCACGCGGGATCGGATGTGGGTTGGGCGCTAGAAGCGCGGTGAGCCGCGCCTCGCCACGAAGAAATCGAAATTGATGTCGTCATGGGGCACCTCCCGTTGAACGAACGACAGAACCGGGCAGAGCTGCCTTCGCGGCTCATTCACCCACTCGTTCCCCAGGATATCTTCGTGGCCTTGGAGCCACGTTATGCCGATGGCTTGATGTGCCCTCGCCTGGTGCACCAGGGCTCGAATCTCCGCAACGGTGGGGTTGCGTGTGTCCGTCCGGCGTAATTCTCGGAGCGCCTCTTGTGAATCAGTGTAAATGTGCCTTTCTGTGACCACGGTTCGCTTTTGAGTGGCTGCCCCGCACAGCCATCAGAATCACCGGTAGTTACGCGGAACAGACGCTCCGGGTGGGCTCTGTGAGCTGCCGCTGCCTGTCGGGCCTTGAGGGGGAGTGACAGTCGATGGTCGAGCGGCCGGTCTCCGTGCGTGCCGAATCGGTGTACAGCATTTGTGCCCTTACAGCCCGACGACTTCAGTCATGCCTATAGATGCCTGGGTGACCCGCCGTCCCGGCGCGTTGTGCCCTACGTTTCCAAGTATTGGTTTGGCGACGACGACAGCCTCCACCTCCCACGGAAGTGGAGGTCTCGGCATCAGTGGTCACTCGAGCGTTAGCTCTAATTTGCTGCGTCGCCATTAAAATCACTCGTTGGCCCATCCCTTTGGGTTGACCGGCGAATCCTCGGCGCGTCGTCAAACAGGCGCTTTCCACCGGCCAAAAGGCCACAACCAATCGGCCCACTTTCTCACCATAGAAAAACTGCTTATATTCCTGCGTGAAAACGCCGCGATCTGCGCATATGTCAGGGTCAAAGGTCAGGGCGGGGTCGGACGCGAGCAAAAACTCTCAAGGCAAGTCGTACAACCGATTCCGGTTTACATAGCGCGAACTTGGCCACCGCATCATTCGTTGTGCCTGGCGCGGTCTGACTTTGCCGTTCTATCGTGCTCCCTAACACGCGGACGAGAAAGACTACACCGATGTAAACAATGCAAGCCAGAGCCACCGCGTTCTCCCGACACCAAAACACACCTTCTCGTTATCTCTGCTCAAAAACGCACGTTCCGAACCTTGCGTTCGTGAAGTGTAGGCCTGTGTCTGAGTTTACGCTTGCACTTTTCTACCAGCCAAGTCCTTCTGGTGCTAACAGCCCACCCGCGGAGTCTCCGTCGATTCTTATAATATTTATATAGCATCGAACAAGCTTGAGGCGTATTTGCAGAAAATTTTGTCATCACGACTCCAGCGGACATCGTGTCTCTTGTATGATGTGTGGGCGTTGCAACTACGGCTTAACGTTCTATACTGATTAACAAAATAGGAACAACCGGCATGTCTTTCGAAACCTCCAGTACGTTGTAATTAAATAAATTACAACAAAACAACAACAAATAAAAGCGATATTACAAATATTGTAGAAAACATTTTTTCTATTGTTATTTTTTTTAAGTTCCGCTGAGAAGAAGCAGGTTTTATTGTATCAATGAAGTTAAGGTGAGCGTTCAGTACGCTCGGAATTTTCCAATTTAAGAGTTGCGTGCCATATTTAGTTTTGGTTCTAGGTTTTATCAAATTTTTATGTCGAAATGTGTACTGTGTATTGCTGCATGTATATGTAAAAATAAAAATATCCATGGACAGCTTTTAGTTCTGAAAAAAAAATGACGTCAGGCAATCGTCGATTATATAAGGCTTCGATATGCAATGAATCCTTTGAGGGAGAGGAAACAACTCAAACCATAGAAAGCGTTTGCAGTTCCATAGTGTACCCCTTCTGGGCGGTTTGGTCGGTTGTGCGCATGCGCTGCATCGTCGCGTGGAGAGGAGAAAAGCGGGCGGAAAGACTCAGACGCTTGCAGACGATCAACGTTTTTGGCGCATCCTCGCAGCTCGTATTGCAAACGCGGCCCAAAAACCCCGTTACCCCGATCGTGCAGTTGGAAGCACCCTAAAATGTAAACACGCCAAAAAAGAAAAAAACGCGCACGCCAACAAAACGCACACAAAAAAATGAAAGACGTTTACAAATCTCTGTAACGCGAAATTAGAGCACAGCTCTCGAGGAGGAGGAGGGAGGGTATGCAGATCCTCCTCCTCCTACCCTACACTTGTGCTCCTTCTTCTCCCCTCCTTTCCTCCTCTTCCTCTCCCCTCCTCCTCCTCCTTTGTACCCTCCTCTGCTCCTCCTGCGTATCCTCCCATCATCCTCATTCGTACCCTCCCCTCCCCCTCCATACCCTCCTCTCCTCCCATAGTTTCCCCGCTAAATTTAGTTGAAATATTGACGTCACGTGACCTCAACAGCAATTCAATTTCCCGCTAAATTTATCGGGTAATTGAATTGGTGTTGAGGTCACGTGATGTCCATTGTCCCGCTAAATTTGGCGTGGTTACACCGACGCCGACACCGCGAAACACAGAAACAGGCGCCTAAAAGCTGCGCTCTAGAAAAAAAAAGCAAGCTTCTCTTAACAACGTTCAGTAGATTGAGTCGGATCCAACTTCGGAAATTCTTGTGCACGACTACGGACAATCTTCACTCGCTCTCAAGACAAACCCAACTTTCCGAAATATATATATATATTTTTTTTTTTCAGCTTCCCGAATGAGCGCGCATAATAACTTCATTCGACTTCCCCCCGAAGCAAGCGTTCCGACAACTGGAACCGATGTAAGAAATTAGGGAAGCTCCGAGTGTGCCGTCGCGATACTCCGCTTCACCGGAACTTGGCACGCAGCGAACGCTATACGGCCCGTTCGAACCAATCAGAACGTCGGACGAAGACACGTGACTATGCTTCACCCAACTAGTTCGCGCAGCGCTGTCGAAGCCGCCAGCGGGAGAGAGAGAAAGGCCTCTTTGTGCGAAGCCTTGAGTGAAACAAAGCGAAGTCTGGGTGGGACACACAAGAAAGGGTACGGGCGAGAGGAGACTTCCTCCTTCCCCTCTTCTCCAAGTGCTTGGGTGGGTCACGCTTTTGCCCTTGTGCCTTTGGTAAGAGCCGTCACGTGCTTTGCCTCGGTCGCTCCGCGATTGGCTCGAGGGGGCAAAGTGCGTCTCGCTCTTTGCCAAGTTATGGCGACACGGAGTACGTATGGCCGAGGCGGGATCGCTGAAGCGGCGGATCATTTGATCTCTCAAGACAAGTGCCGCCTCGAGTGTCAACATTCATTTGGGCCTGCTTCCGCTCATGTGAACGATCGCCGAGCATCGCCAAGAAGACGGCATTCGGGACCGAGGGTCCCGTTTATCGAATCTGGCATTCGCGAAATTTGCATAAGAGATCACGTACGTCGCATCGTCCTTTGCATCCACCAATAGCATCAAAGTCGAGGGTTCGGCGGGGCTCAGTGCAGATCGATACACAGCCTCATAAGTGACAATAAATTGGTCATAAACGTCCGGCGGTTCCAAAGTTTATGTGGCGTTGAGAAAAAACAAAGACAAAATTCAGTAGGTGGAATCGCAGGGGTATTTCTTAATTCCTTCAACGTTGTATGTGCACTGAGATATGCTATAAGGACAAGAGGACGCGTGTGAGGCCATCCAATATAGCTATAAGAAGCAATTACTTCGGCTCCCGACGCATATCAAAGCTTAATTTCGCCTGCACTTCATTAATGAACCGAAAGGGCTTTCCGAAACTAAACATTATAGAATGGAGTACGCATAATAATTGCACATTAAAGAATACGTAATTCTGGGTATCCCTTTTACGTGTATTCGTGTTAAAAATTAATACGCAGTACGCGTACTGCAATTCGCACTTTACGTCCAATCGCGAAAGTAACGCTTTCCTAAAGTGGCTTCCATTAAATTTGGTGTCAAGAAGTCGTGTAAGTTAAGAGAGTATTTTTGTTCGTTAGTAATCATATTCGATTTTGTTCCCGGTCGGTAGCATGTAGAAGACCACGCTTTGTGCTAGCTGCGTCGCCTTTTTATGAAGTTGGCTTGCCCTCAGTCACCATCATTATGTGGGAAGCCACCCCTCGAAGAAAGGAAACGAGAAATCTGATGACAGACTCGGGCCTTCGGCATTATTCTTCGTTAATTAGTCAGAGCGCTGTAAAGGGTCAGAGGACACACAAACCCACATGCATAAACCGAAAACGTGACATTAATGGCGCCATCAATGAACTGTATTAATTTGGACGACGATAAAACACGTCCGGAAAGACGACAAAGACTTCTTGCGATGCTCGATTTGCCGCATCCACTCGTAGCGTCTCCTGCGCTCTGACCAAAGGTAAGACAAAGAATAATGGCCCAGTCTTTTTTTAACTCGACAAACTTCAAGCTTTATTCAGAGTCAAAACGAAACCAGCTTTGCTTGTGACTTGTTACCCATGAAACCCTTCGCAACACGATTAACAAGAACAGGCCACGGATCGCCGTTATATCAAACGGCTAAACACCATGCAGTCAAACGTTTTGGAATGTTTTGATATATACTCAAAAGTCGCAAGGGCCTAGGTGGCAGAAACTGCTGTTCGACACTACCCAGCACTGTCAAAGTGTCAAACCAATGTGCACGCTACATCAAATCGGTACATTTATAGCACTAGAAAAATATAAACGAAAACAAACATCACTGGTCAGATAAGATAATGCTATGATCGAAAGGAGACCTCAATTTTTTTTTCATTAAGCTCAAAGCTGAAAGTAATCAACGATTGTGTGTTTCTTTCTTGGCCAATTCTACCACCGCATTTCGGAGCGCGTAGAGCGAAAGCTCGCAGTGCAGAACCCAGGAATCCTTGATTCAATTCCCATTCATGCCCGTTTTGATCTGGATGAGCCTCGGCGTGCGGTCGTGTATCACTACTGAACGACGCATGCTCAGAACCTCAGGCTAGCGGTGATACTGCATTGACTAAATTTTTTATCTACAGCAGAAACACCAGAACTTCATTGGTCCTGGCTAGCTTCCAGCTATCTAAACAAACACGACACAACACAATTATAATCTCTGCCACGACAGTGTGACTTCTATTTTGTATGTTGAGGCGGTCACGGACTTCACTTGGAACAATAATAAAACGTTATATCAGCGGTCCACAAAACGTTGATAAGAGAAATATTTTCAGAAATGAACAGTGGGAATACAATGCTCCTGTCCAAAAACATACCCAAAACTTCGACTTGCCAAAAAAAAAAAAGATAGATATCAAACTGGAGACAATTCTGCGTGCATATACGTTCAAATAAAACAACAACACTAGCTAGATACTATAATGAAAATAGACCCATATCTTTTTTTCTGGGCCTTCGTTTTGCTAAGAAAACTATATAGCTTTATATTTATGTTTTTGTTACACTATATTGTTTCATTGTATCCCTTAACAAATTCAAAGGCAAAATAAAACTAATGCTTTAACTTCTTTTAATAAAACAGTCCCAACGTGCTCTAAAAATAATTCCTAAAATTTCCCAATAACCTGAATACAAAGGAGGAAACTTGGAAATTGGAGAAAACAATAATCAAAACATTAGCAATACAAATTTCTTTTTCATAAGGCGACCTCGTTTCAGCGACAACTTTTATAATAGTCTAGAGTTATAAACAGGGTTCGCCTGGCCTTCAGAAAAACAAATGGTAAACTAGGGGCGGAAATTAAAATTGTTACGACATTGTAATGAAAAACCTCTCAGTAAAAATAATAAATAAATAAAACAATAAATGTTGGCCGGGATTCCAATAACCCAAACTAGTTTTATGTTGTGTCGACTATACCTTCGAAGAAAACCAGTTTTCTTCGTTTCATTCTTGCGTTTTGCACCAAAAAAGCAACAAAAAAAACAGTCCCAGAATTTTAATACAGATTTAAAATCTCCTTCGTCATTCTATTCCTGAGTGAAAAAGAAAAACGAGAAACGAAGTTTCCTAACTCTTTCTGAGTGTTCAATTTCCATTTGCTTCGTCTTTCCACGCAATAAGACGGATGAAAATATTTAGCATTTTCTTTTGTTCTTTTAGAGGGAAAGAGAAGGAGAAGAAAATTATTTACAAAACGTATCATAGTCTTGTTGAGTATTCAGCGTTAAGCCGAATACCTTTTTCTTTTTTTTCTTTTCTACAAGACGTCGAAAATAAATGTAAATGTAAAACAGCTGGGAAACAGAAAGAACGCACACAAAAAAAAACAAGAAACAACACAGACACACAGACAAAGGCGTTCATTTCGTAAGGTTTCTTGTCACGGCACGCAATCTCGGACCATATTGTTAGCCCTAATTTGGAGCTGATTTCGAGAAGAGGTGAAAACGAATGACTCGGGGGGAAAGACGGTGTTGCTCTACTTAGTGATTTTCCCCCTTTTTTTTCTCACCTTCTAAGGATAAAAAAACCAACCATCTACTCATAGATTCACCGAGTGTTCACAACAAGGATCTTTCAATGAATTGTATTGATAGTGTATTTGGTAACATATAAGCCCAGTCCGTAATTTGCTATTCCGAGTCCCACTGTTCCGATCTAACTTTTATTATTACCTTGAAATCTCGAGAGACACCCCGCCCTCGAAAGAAAACCAACCCCTATTTTTGGTTTGATTGGTTATTTTCCTTTAAACACCGAAAGATAGACCACCCCTAGCAATCGTACTGTTAGGATCAATGATGACCTCGGCGTAAATGCGTCTATAGTTTGCTATGACTGGATATACGCGAACACTGCTTACTGTGAAGTACAATCATCGTTGATTCGTTGCCCCTCACCACGTTCACAGGTTTGGCAGAAACAGATTATCTAAAAATATAATTGTTTTAACCTTTCTTGACTGCACACCGAAAGTTATCCCACTCCATGTTTTCCCCAAATTTCCTCTCAATTTTAGGTGGGCTATCTCTCGGCATATTACGGTATACGAACACTCCGTGACAATTAGGAAATACCTCGGTGTCGCACCCTAGGGTGTTTATGAGCCTACATCGGTTGTCAAAAACAATAAAGAAAAAAATTGGTTGCAGTGCGAGGCCGAAAGTATTGTACAACCTTAACGGAGATAAAAGTAGCGTTCATTTATTAACCTAGATGTCCCGTTCCTTAGTCTGTAGCGTTATATATTCATCCAAAGTCTATACGGCCTACAATCTAAACCAACCATATGGTCAGTTGCAACACAAAAATTGCAGGAGATTCTCCATCTGTTAGAATCTATATATATATATGTATATATATATACGAATATGTGCGTGCGTGCGTGCGTGCGCGTGTGTGTGTGTGTGTGTATGTATGTATGTATGTATGTATGTATGTATGTATGTATGTATGTATGTATGTATGTATGTATGTGTGTATGTAGTGTGTGTGTGTGTGTGTGTGTGTGTGTGTGTGTGTGTGTGTGTGTGTGTGTGTGTGTGTGTGTGTGTGTGTGTGTGTGTGTGTGTGTGTGTGTGTGTGTGTGTGTGTGTGTGTGTGTGTGTGTGTGTGTGTGTGTGTGTGTGTGTGTGTGTGTGTGTGTGTGTGTGTGTGTGTCGCACTCTGTCCAATATCGAATATGGGACGTGCACTGTGCATTGTGCGAAGCATGCCTTTGTGGAAGCATGTTTTGCGAAAGTAAAAGTAAAGGAACAAAAATGATTGCGGCGTATGTGACGTCATTTGCAAATTCTGGAACAGAGCGTCCCCTGCAGTTGTTATGTTGCATGGAACTTTAGATCAATGTGCGGTATTTAGTGTCTAACACTCGTATTAGCCATTTCCTGGCCGTAGCCCCGCGGTGCAACGTAAGCTTATTGCGGAGGAAGTACCGTGTAACCGAGATTTCGGTTACACCTAAATAAATTCCTAAGTGGTCAAAATTAATCCTCACTCCTTCGCTGGGGCGTGATAAATACCCTTTGTTGGTTTTGCATGTAAAAAGCCCAAAAACTTGACTTGCATTTACATTAAAAAGAAGAAGAAATAAAAAACATTACATGCTAATATACCGGGGAAAAAAACAGAAAAATAACCGCTCACTGTAGATTCAATTTCTGAACTAGCGTATATTTTCCCCCTCTCAGCGATATTCTCAGTTTGTTCAGAAATACATCACGTATTCTATTTTTTTTTTTGTCGTCTTGAGGCGCATTGACACAGAACCATCTGCTTACGTTTTCTCACGTTGCGTTGTAATTAGGATTCCGTGTTTACGGAGTTTATTTCTGGTATCATGCCGATATGGTACCGCATGCCAATGTTATCATGCTGCTTATGCTATGTCATCTATACCACTGAGTCATGCCGTCGGTACCGCCCCCTGTTTTCGAATATATGAACGAGGCCAAATAAACCTTGGTTGTTGTTGCGTTCACGAAGCCAGCAGTGTCGGACTGACTTTCTTATCAGCCGAGTGCCGGCTGATACATTTCTCATGATGTTCGGAGGGTGGTTTTCGGAGTTCATTTTTCGCTGAAAATTCGAGGTTTATCGGAGCTTGCTTTTGTTAGATTCCGAATTCTCTGAAATTCTGAGTTTATTTTGCTGTGTTCTAAATTTTCAAAAATTCAAAACGCAAAACAAAAAAAAAAAAAAGTATGGCGACCATATAACTGTTCGTCCTGAAAAGGGATCTGAACGCCTAAGAAAGAAACCCGAAAATTGCGGGAAACTGTTTTTTTTTTCTTTTTTGTCCTTTTCAGCGGCTCTAAACACGGAAGAAAACCTCAAACTTTGAAGGCGCGATTTCCTTTTTTGAAGTCACTGTTTTGTATGGTTTCGGTATTGTTTTGAGGGAACAAAAACGGGAATCCGTAAAATAGCGGTCAGACATCTCTATCGTCGTTTTAAAACGAGGCTTTCGAATTTTGGCGCTTTGCTTCTGTACTTTACTGCGCTTTGCAAGTACTTTACTGTGCGCCAATCGGCGAATGCAGGCAAAACATCAGGCAGTTTGTAAGTACCGTAATGTATCTGACGGCTTTCCGAATGCCACGCTCCTTGCGAGGTATCTTCTGGGCTGCAAAAAGTGTCCTCGGAAAATATGTGCTAAGAAACACGGAACAAAGTCGTCTGGAAATCAGTCAAAACCCATATCAAGTGACTCAGAGGCTGGCCTAAGTGTAACGGACTCCTCGACATCTAAAAGATGCACGAGTGTTTCTTCGTTTGTTGATAGGATCATGCCTGAACTCCAAGCTGAAATTGACGTTTTTTTGGCTAGGGTGATGTATTTATTGAACTCTCCATCTTCTTTGGCTAGAAATGAGTATTGGCTTGCAGCCTGCAAGCTTCTTCGACCGTCATACACACCGCCCAGCCGATATCTTCTGAGTGGACGTCTGCTTGGTACCGGGTTTGAGCGCGTTAAACATCACGTGGAGGAAGCCTTGAACAGCGCTACACGTTTTTCGCTGCTTACTGATGGCTGGACCAATATTCGAGAGAACGCAGTGGTAAACTTCGTCATGGCTACGCCGCATCCAGTCTTCTACAAATCAGTCGAAACAGGCACGAACCGGCACACTGCGTCGTATACAAGCCGAGAGATCTGTAAAGTCATTCAGTCACTTGGAAGTGAAAAAGCGGTACCTTTTACAATGCCAGTAACATGCAAGCAGCATGTTTAATGGCTTCTGACAAGTTTCCACATGTTACATTATGTGGATGTGCCACTCACGGGTTGAATCTGCTTATGAATAATCTCATGAAGCTAAACTCCCCAGAGAAGGTTCATCAGACGTCCAGACAAGTAATAAAGTATCTGAAGCAGACTCACGTAATTGCTGCAACGTTTCAACAGAAGAGTCAAAACAGAGCAAAGGGAACTCTACGACTCTCAAGACGCCCAGTAAACCAAGGTGGGTTGGAGTTACCCTCTCACATCAAAGTTTGACCAGGAACAAAAAAGCACTGCAAGAGACCATGACACTGGGGGATCTGAAAGTAAACAAATCCAAATGACACGCTGTCTTGGACAAAAGTGGATTCTGGAAGGTCCTGCGCAGTTGTTTAGAACTTGTGACGTCTATTTCCTAGGTCATTACTCCATTTGAGCCGGGCAAAGCTTTGTTGTCGGACGTTCCCAAAGCTCTTTATTGAATTAAAGAGGAAGTGATCACGGAGTTGGCGACAACCACTTTGACATGCGAATAACAGGCTCGCGCAAAAGAGATTATCAGCAGGCGCGAAGAGTTTCGTTTGCGCCCCATCCACATTACTGCAGACTTGTTAGATGCGAGATACGAAAGTAAGCATCTGGATGATGCTCAGATTGCGGACACTTTTGACTCGATGTCACAGCAAGCGCAACACCTTTCGCTTGTTGTAGAAAACTTACTTTCTAACGTCGCAGAATGCAGGACACCCACAGGAATTCAGCCTAAGGAAGCACTCTGAAACACTGCAAACCGTCCACTTGGTGGCAGGACTCTTTACTAGCTAGCCACTGGCACCTCCGGCATGTCAGCTGTTGCAGATTTCCCCGTCGCCTGTCACATGTGAACGGAACAGGT
The DNA here is from genome assembly GCA_037355805.1 of Ixodes ricinus. NCBI lineage: Eukaryota > Metazoa > Arthropoda > Arachnida > Ixodida > Ixodidae > Ixodes > Ixodes ricinus. The sequence continues at coordinate 11,815 of JAZHYW010005997.1, read as the reverse complement.
CTCAATTTGGAAATGCACGTACTAAACTGCTTAACAGGCTCACGGGTGACTGTTTGCGAAAACTTGTGTATGTGCACTGGAACCTCAACGTGAATAAAACTTTGAGAGAGGTGAATGCCCATTCCCTCTCTAGCGAAACCGGCTCAGAATAGCCCAGTTCTTAGAAGACGGTATTTTTGTTTGTCAATATGTTTCTTTATTTTAGGATTGAAGTTCTTATGGGCTATCCCTTTTAAAATCACCCTTTGTTTAAAGATTACGTTAAACAAATAAATGAGTTCAACGCCCCATACTTAGATTTTCCCACAATGTTCCAGATTTTCTGGAAAAAAGGAGGAAAATTTGTTTTTATTAGGCCATTCAAAAATTTCCGGAAATTTTACATCTCTAGTCTTGAAGGCACCTTGATGAGCTAAAAGGCAAATTCATTTTGTCGGTAACTCAAGAATAAAAAAAAATACTGAAGTGACATTTCTTTTGGATAACTGACCCTGTGCTCTTAATAAGTTCATTAAAATATATATATATATATATATATATATATATATATATATATATATATATATAATATATATATATATATAATATATAGTATATATATATATAATAATATATATATATATATATATATATATACAGGGTGTTTTTTTACTTAACAGATTTGTTTAAACAAAGCCGTGAAAGTTACACTTTTGCCTTTTGTGGAGGTGAGTTATTCGGCCAGGGAGACATATTATATGGGGATAATCGTAACGATCAGTCGACTAATTAATTCAAATTCGTTAATTAACTTTTTAATTAATCAAAATAGACATCTGGTTCCAATTAGAAATTTGTTCAGCGTCATCGAGAACCACTAAATCAGCCATTTTCAGAAAAACTTTGAGCGCGTGAGAGGCGTAGTATTGTACTAAAGTTACCACTCGTGGAGCAGGTACAAGGCTGGGGTTAGATAAGAGACGGAAAAATCGCGCGGGTGCCTTACCGCAACCGCTAGCTTTGTACTTGCTCCACGAGTGGTAACTTTATTGCACTACTACGCTTCTCACGCGCTCATTGTCTTTCTGAAAATGGCTGATTTAGTGGTTTTCGATGACGCTCAACAAGTTTCTAATTAGAACCATATGTCTATTTTGATTAATTAAAAAGTTAATTAACGAATTTTAATTAATTAGCCGACTAATCTTTACGATTAGCCCCATATAATATCTCCCCCTGGCCGTATAACTCACCTCCACAAGCGGCAAAAGTGTAACTTTCACGGCTTTCTTGAAACAAATCTGTTAAGCTTAAAAAAAACACTCTGTATATATATATATATATATATATATATATATATATATATATATATATATATATATATATATATATATGAGAAGAAACTCGGACAGATATCATCGACGTTTCATATCCGGTGATATATATATATATATATATATACATATATATATATATATATATATATATATATATATATATATATATATATATATATATATATATATATATATATATATATTATTTTGCTTTTTAGTTTGTTGCGTGACCTCGAAATTCGGAGTTGTTCGGACAAATCCTAATTAACCTAAAATTTACCAGCGAGTGGTTTTATTTTATTTTTTTATTTATTCAATGCGCGGAACTCTACTTATACGTAGCGTACGAAAAAGTAAAAAAAGGCACTGTGTGCACTAGCCTTAAGAGAACGTAAGCTCTAGTAACGTAACACAACCTAAACAAAACATTACACCATCTTCCCGAGGGGAACCATGGGGTGAGGCGGAGCATCCCGGATCGTTATTAACGGTGTTATTAACGGTGTTAGTAACGTTGTTAGTAACGTTGTTAACATGCGTGTTATTACGTTGTTAACTTGCGAATGGACGCCGCTTCTCGTTGCCGTAGTTCAGGGTCTGCCGCTCGCTTCAAGCGTTTGCGCTCAGCGTCGCGTGCCCTTCGCTGCGCAGCTTTGTCTTCAGTGGACGTAGCGTTGCTGTTAGTTTGTGGGGTGGTGCTGACGCTTGCTTGCGCCACCCCACTAACTGACGGGACTGTTGCTTCCATCACACTTCATCGGAAGAACGGAGTGGAGTCAACAGCGCTGAACTGAACGCGGGCAGAGCGCTACCGCTGCTTATATTCACACTTGAAGGAGAGGAGACTAGAGGAGGAGAGTTGCGCATGCGCGCGCGGTGTGAGTAGAAGCGAACGCACGCGCAGTGCACGCAGCTGGTAGAGAGAGAGAGAGCGGAGAGAGTAACGCGCAGCTGTTGGAGAGAGGGAAGGAGGAGAGTTGCGCATGCGTAGTGTGAGTGCGGACTACGACGCCGACGCCGACGCCGCGGGACATAGGCCCGAGCAAGAGATGCTCCGCATCTAAAACGGGGCTTTGTGAACCAGTGTTGCTGAATGAGCACCCCTACTCCATTTCAACCCCATTCCAGGGAATTATATTTAATGACGATTTCATTCCTATGAACTCTTAGGAATGGAAGCACTGCGCCCATTCCCACTCCTGGCCAGGTGGCGCAAGCTGCCGCCTCTTATAAAGGGTACAACCATTAGCATCCGTCCATCCATCCATTCTGGATGGGTGAACTGTTCCACTCTTTCCTCTAATTCACAACCGCGAAAAATGGCGCTTAATTAAGAGCTACATTAAGTTGCCGGAAAAAAAGTCAGCAGAACCCATCCTTTGGGAATGATTATCTACGTTAATGCGAATAGCATCAAACGGTGCGGAGTTATGCGCGTTCGTCAGGTGGCCGGCACACTCTAGATACGCCAGCCCACTCTTGAGGCGATTCTAAATTTGTTGACACTTTCACAGCCCTGCGCACGATCTCCGCAGCCCAGCACGTGCGTTTGTGTCACTTAGGAAGGCGAGCAAAGCACGCGCCATACGCACAAACACTCAAAATGGTACCGACCAGACTTTCTGGCGTCTCAGCTAGTCTCAACCAACGGTACTCTAAACGGTTGTTTATATCTTTACCATAGGACGCGCTTTACAGCGCTGTCACAGCTACCGGTGCGCGCGCGTTCCATGCACGAGGGCTCATTCCGCTCTCGTGAGGCTGAGCACGGCCGCTACATAACCCTCTCCCGAGCGCGGGAGAGGGTGAGCTAGCGGCCGTGCTCAGCCTCACGAGAGCGGAATGAGCCCTCGTGCATGGAACGCGCGCGCACCGGTAGCTGTGACAGCGCTGTAAAGCGCGTCCTATGGTAAAGATATAAACAACCGTTTAGAGTGCGTTGAATGACTGCCTTCATAGCTGAGAAGACGACGAAGTGTTAGTAAGTGCCCGTACGAAAATGTCAGATATGGCCCTGATATATTTTATATACGTCCTGATATGATAATATAAGTAGTCAGATAGGGAATATATGGGAGCAAATACGCCCCGATATCGCCATATAGGCGGGCTAATACTGCCAGATGCGGCCGTATAAGTGCGTAAATACGGCCTTATTTCGCGATATACGCGTGCAAATATTGCCCCTGATAATGATATATGGGCCCGTTTCGGTCGTGCAAGCAATAAGTCATATGTACTCGCCAAGACAAGTTGATTGATCTATATTGCATGAGTCTCAAATAATTGGTTAATTATTGTTAACATCGTTAAAGTGAAGTTATTCCAGGTATTTGGACCATTTAACCAATTGCACATTTTGAAGATTGAAAGACAAATGAAATTTGGTTGTATGTTTGACGTGTGACATTATGACGAAGTGCATCAGATCGGAAAGCGAGTTAATCAAATAATGGATTTGAGATCGCAGCTCATAGGCGCCCGTTTCCGAGTTAAGCGGTGTCGGCGTCGCCATCAAGTAACCACCCCGCTAAATTTAGCGAGAAATTGAATTGGTACTTATATCACTTGACGTCAATTTCCCGCTAAATCTAGCAGTGAAACTAATTTTGTTCGTGTTTCCCCGCTAAATTGAGCGGGAAACACGAACCGTTAGCTTACTGAAGATGCAAGACGCTACTTCGTCGTCCCGAATCCTTTTCCCTTCGAACGCCTGCGAAGCCGTTGCGCCCTACGCAGCATCTTTCAAAACCTTTCTCGCAGCATCGTAACCATCCGCTTGCGAGCGTCTGCGATTCATCGTGTGTTGAAAGTGGTGTCTTTTATGTGCAACTCTTTCGTAAAAATATTTGAAATTTAAAACGCGAACCTAAGAGTGTACTCATAATTTTAAATTTATTGGTAAAAAAATATATATACACATTTATTTATTTATTTATTTACTTGTGGACATCGTGCGCAAAAAAAATAGTCGCGCTTATTTCTTTATTTTAAATTATGATCTGGGTTATACGGCGTAAAACATAGTATCTTCAAACTCGCATCATTTTCGGTCACTTTCGAGCTAGACAGTTTGGAAGTTCAGAAGTTGGACGTCAGAGAGCTCTATGTTCACTCGGTATTGACAGCAGGGTAGACGCTATGCATGTTTTAGGCCAATCGTGTCTCCGGTTAGGGTCACGTGACTACAGTCTAGAAGCTGGTGATGAAGCAGAACACAGCACCTGCCTGGAGCCCAAGGCCACACATAGCATTCACTGCACTATCAGCCTTGGGTACAAGTGACAAATCCGCACGTTGATTCCCCATAAGATAAGACCTTTGTGCACTCCCGTTTTGGCCTGTCCTTCTCTACTTTTCTCTCTCTCCCTAAGCTGAAAGCGTGATAGATTGTGCGTGGTCACGTGGTTTTACGGATGCGGATCCATGCAGTTAGGTGTGGTCTGCGCCCGCGTGGGTGCTGCGAATTTCTGCTTCTGCAAGCGATTTCAAAGAAGCCCAAGAATTTTTTGTGATGCGTTCAGTGCTCGTTTTTAAAAGTGACAGGTTGTGCTACATCGTGTTGATTCTTCACGGACACCTTCCTTCTCGTTTTTGTGTTTGAGTGGTGATTCCGTCGTGGCCGTGTCGACATCTATCTGGGATTACCTTTCAAGTCCCGTCTCGTCAACGTAAGTGCGCTGCAACCTACTTCGCGATAATAGATCGTTTTCCTAAAGGTACTCTTCTAGATTATTTCTAGAATTAGGCTGTGTCTATCTCCTGGCAGCCGGGAGAATAATTGTGCAGAATGTTTCGGCATTGGTGCGATTGCGCTACAAGCAGAAAGTTCCGATATGCCGCCGACAAAGTTTTGACGTGTCGCCAAGAAGGACAACAACAAAGAATCTTAATTGCGCGTTCTAAAATTTGACGCGCGGCTTTACGAGTCGCTTGTAAAAAGATTGTTACGATTTTGCGAAATACTGGTAAACAACGCTAGGTTACCGTCATAATCTAAACCCTGAGATAAGGATAAATCAAATAACGTACAACTCTCATTGACTCAGGGTTTCATATTATGATGTTTCCTAACCAGCTTGCCTACATACCTTTGCTCCTTGCAAGGTTACCGTCTCGCAGACGGCACAAACCGATCCCCTGACGGCCGAGCCTGCGGCGCGACAATCGCTCGAAGCGGGGAAACGGCGTTATGTAACGAAAGACAAAGGACATCTACACCACGAATGGGCAAAAGCCGATGCATAGGCGTGCGCGAACGTAAACAACGGTAGAAAAGTGGAGTTGCTCGCCGCTATGAGATGCGTGCCGCAAACTCGGTAATCCGCGGGCGTATCCCTCTCCTGCCGCTCATGCTTTCTCTAACTTGAGGGACACTATCTCGCGGTTCATGCCGACGAAACGATCGGACGATCGTCGCTGCAGCCGAGCGCGGCACAGTTTACCATTGCTCTCGCTATGCAGGGTCGAAGAGTCAACCACCAGCATGGTGGATACCGGTGTTCGATGTCATGATGTGACGTACGTGCAATGCCTAAATACTGGGTGTTATTTTTTTATTCTTGCAGATTTGTTTTAAAAGAAGCCGTGAAAACTACACTTATGTGGTTTGTGCGAGTGAGTTATATGCCCAGGGGGACAATCGTAGTTTTCTAATCTTTGCGATAAGTCGACTAATTAATTAAAATTCACTAATTTACTTTTAATTAGTGGAAATAGACATATGGTTTCAATTATAAACTTGCTGAGCGTCGTCCAAAACCCATAAATCAGTAATTTTTAGAAAGACTTAGAGCGCGTGTGAAGCGCAGTAGTGCGCTGAAGTTACCACTCGTGGACCAGGTACAAGGCTGTGGCTAGATAAGAGGCGGAAAAATTGCGCGGGCGCCTGACTGACACCACTAGCTTTGTACCTGCTCCACGAGTGGTAACTTTCTCACGCGCTGAAAGTCTTTCTGAAAATGACTGATTTAAGGATTTTGGACGACGTTCAGCAAGTTTCTAATTGGAACCATATGTCTATTTTCACTAATTTAAGAAACAAGTGGTGAATTTCAAATCATTAGCCGACTTATTGCAAAGATTAGCCACCCACATAATGTCCCCCTGGGCGTATAACTCACTCGCACAAACCGCATAAGTGTAGGTTTCATGGCTTTTTTAAAAACAAATCTACAAGAATAAAAAAAAACTGTATATCAGGGTTATCAGGGTCCTGATATCTCCATAACAAGACCCTGATACGGTTATATAAAAAATTGGGCAGATCTGGCTTAATAAGGCTTATATAAACTGATTTACTTGATATCGCCAGATCTGCCCAATTTTTTATATAACCGTATCTATTTTTTTTTATATAAGTTCAGATATGCCATTTTCGTAAGGGATGTGACAGCAAGAACATAAAGGTGGATTCAGCAAAGAAGACAAAGAATACAGAACAAAACGCAATAAGACATCCTCAGTAGAGATAAATTAACATTTAGCCGAAAGCAAAATCGTTCGCTCAGTAGCTGGAAGACGACGAAGTGTTAGTAAGTGAGGCCGCCTTTTTGCTTGTCCTCAGTTAAAATTTAATTCTAGGGACCCGGGTTCGTCCCGGGTACCGAAACACTCGCAACGTGGCTCTTCGTGAGCGAAGCAAGATGAGCTCAAATGAGAGCAGTTCGACGGCACTTGGTGGCCGGGTTTCTCAACGGGCAGCGGAAAGCTCCCAGGAGTATCGGATCATTCTTCCTCGTCTACCTTCAGGTATGCTTGTCACCAATTCTTTATTTCTTCACGCTGATATGACCGGACGTCCGTACAAAGCAACAGACTTCAAGGATGTGCTTTTTTCGATCATCGATCGGAAAGACCTAATAGGCTTGGGCCCATACCAAATGAGCCACGTCTGGATGGCAGTCTTTGCGAATGGAGCAGCCAAAGTCAAGATCAAGGCATGTGAGGAGCTACTCGTGAAACAAAAAAGATGCCTTATTATTGACCCCTGCAAGGAAGAGATAAAGCTGAAGCTTCTATGGCTTCCAATTCCTCTGCCAGACAGCGAAATCAAGAAAGTCCTGGAGCCGTTTGGCACGGTCAAGGACATCAAAAGAGAGAGGTGGCGGTTTTCAGACCTTGAAGAAACAGAAACGCTGACACGTGTGGTGACACTGGTCCTAAAAGAACACCTCACGGTGGATAAAGTACCGCATACTCTGACCATCTTTGGGGTGAACACGCTGGTGGTCATCCCTGGACGACCTCCTCTCTGTCTACGATGTAAATCCATCGGTCATATTCGCAGACAGTGTCGCACCCCACAATGCCATAACTGCTGGCGTTATGGGCACGAGAGCGAGGAATGCGTGGTTACGTATGCATCGAAGCTTCTAGGAAAGTCATCGCCGGAAGCTGACGACAACGAACACATCATGGACGTAGAGGAGATGTGCAACAACGATGATTGCTCCCCACAAGACCCCCTGACACACACAGAGAGGTTACTATGTCCGATGCTGAGGTTTCAGTACAACCATCAGCAGAACAAGCTCCCAAGGTCGATAAGGAGGCATGCCCGGTGCAAGGGTTACAAGCAAGCCCCGACGATGACGCCCCACCTAAGAAGAGTAAGGACTCCAGAAAGCAACCGATACAACCACCAAAAACCACAGAGGCTGAGGCGAAAGATGACTGGGTATGCAAAAAACCCAAACTGACGGCAACTGGACGACATACTCTTGCCGAGCCTGGAACGCCCGTAGTTGACTTGTCAGTAACGCAAGAGCCACAGACAAGCTTGGACCTACAAGAACAAAGAGGAAAGCCTAAATTTAAAGATCGAGCGAACACAAGTCTAGCCCGGCCGGAAACTAACCCTAAACACGACTAGAGTAATTGGTGGCACCGCCCAGTCAAGCCCATTTAGTATTTCTACACTCAATGTCCGGGGAATCAACTCAACCAAAAAACAGTACCAACTTTTTCGCCTTCTAGAGACCTATGACTGTGATATAGTAACCCTGCAAGAAACTAAAGTTTCAGAGAACAACTCCTTGTTTTCGGCTAATAGTGTATGGATGAATTGCTATGATATATTCCACTGTCCAGCGATTGATTATTCGGCCGGTTGTGCAATTTTGTTTAAAAAAGACCTCCAGTACAGGATGTGCAGCGTACTTGAAAGCGCAGATGCCGGTAGACTTTTAGTCGCTAACGTGCTTATTTATAACCTTCCTTGGCGCATCATTGTAGTGTATGCCTACAATGACGTGAAGCAGAGAGAATTATTATTTAGTCAAGTCCGAATTCATGCTGACACTAGGTTTAACGTAATTCTACTAGGTGATTTTAACTGTGTCTTGAATGTTAGAGACAGAACACCAACTAGGAAAATTGAAGACCACAGTACAGATATCCTAAAAGCTACTATTTGCGATTGTGACATGTTTGATTCATCGACAATAGATAGCTCACTTAAATACACGCACTTCCAAGGGTCATCCCACGCACGCTTAGATCGAATCTACGTTTCAGGATCAGTAAGCAATTCGCTAAGCAACTACAAAGTGATTCCAGTTTTCTTCTCAGATCACTGCATGGTTATGGTAAACGTAGGCGCAAAAAAAAACAAGTAAAACATAAGTCACAGTCATGGTCCCTCTGGAAGATGAATGAAAGGTTGCTAGATAATGAGGACTTCAAAGAAAGGGTTGAAAAAATGATAGATGAACTCACACTGACTCAAGATGGGTGGTGCCGAAAATGGGAGTCATTTAAACTTGAAATAAGGAAAATTGCCATCGAAATTTCCTCAGTCGCAAGATTTTACGAGAAGGCTGAAGAAAGACGCCTGAATAGTGACATGCTATACTTACTCCAACTTGAGTGCCTCTATCCCGGGCAATACAAAAAAGAAATTAAAAACATAAGAAAACAACTTCAAGATCATGACACGAGACGTTATGAAGGTGCTGCTGCAAGAACACCAACCCTGCAAGTAATTGAAGCAGAACAACCAACGAAAAAATATCTACACGCGGAAAGGGAGTGCGCCAAAAAGAAATTAGTCTCCCTCCTACAACAAAATGGGACTCTCCTGACGGATGAAAGGGATATCGAAGACGCTTTTGTATCTCACTACGAAAACCTTTTTTCACAAAAGTCCAGTCCTACACACCCCAGACAAGATGAAATAATATCTGCAGTACCCACCCTGCATACCGATGTGACCATGAGCCTAAACGGGGCCCTGACGGTTGAAGAAATTGAAACTAACATCGTTGAGATGAAAAGTCGAAAGACTCCCGGTCCGGATGGCCTGCCGTCAAGTTTCTTTAAGAAATGGAAAAAAGAACTTGCACCAGTACTTCTTCGTGTATTCAACGAATCATATGAAAAGGGTGTCTTACCGCCATCGTTCCGAAAAGCGCACACAATACTTATTCCGAAGTCGAAAGATCCAGACAAACTACAGCAGATTGGCGGCTACAGACCAATTAGCCTTCTAAATTGTGACTATAAAATATTCGCCCGCCTGCTCGCTGCTCGATTGCAAAGTGTGATATCCTCGGTTGTGGGAGACCACCAAACTTGCTCCATAAAAGGAAGAAATATCCAGACGAACCTTCATGTTGTACGGTCTATATTAGAAATATGCGAAAGAACTTGTGAAACCGCTGCAATATTGCAAATTGATCTTTCAAAAGCCTTCGACAGGGTGGAACACCATTTCCTTTTTACTCTTCTGAAACATATAAAAGTAGGCGAAACAATTGAGAAAGGCGTGGGACTTTGTTACAACGATATTACGACTAAGTTGGTTATGAACGGATCTCTCTCAAAGACCATTCAGGTTCAACGCTCGGTGCGTCAGGGTTGCCCCCTCTCACCCTTACTCTTCGACTTGTATTTGGAACCACTCTGCAGAAGCATCATAAACAACAACACGGTTCAAGGTTTTCGTCTCCACGGTTGCGAGGTGAAAATTCTCGCATATGCTGACGATCTGGTGCTGGTGTGTTCCGATAAACCGAGCATACTAAACGCAATGTCATGTGTTTCAGACTTCTGTGCTACGTCTGGTGCTGCCATTAACAATGACAAAAGTTGTGGCTCCTGGTGTGGGGAGTGGGGGACAATGCCATCTAAGTTTGTAGACATTACATGGTCAACAAGCAAACCGCAACTTTTAGGGGTGCCTTTAAGTGCTATGGACAACCCGAAGTCTATGTGGGACAGCGTCGGAAGGAGTGTTAAATCGGCTGCGCGCATGTGGAACATGAGGTACCTTTCAATCTTTGGCCGAGCTGCCGTTTGCAACATCTTTTTCTTGTCGAAACTGACGTACCTCCTCCAGGTCCTACACTGTTCAAGGACGACGGTCAATATGTTCAATAGGATATTTGCCACATTTATTTGGAGGTCTTCCTATGAACCGATGCGACGATCTAATTTATTCCGTTCTATAGAAGACGGTGGTCTTGGCCTAGGTCATATCTTTGTGAGGCAATTAATTGCTAGGTGGAAGTTCTTCCAGAAACCACAACACCCATTCCTTGAAATTTGTAAGAAGTTATTTTTGACAAACTACGTTGAACCTGAGAACCGATTGGTGGTCTCGCAGAAGATCGGAAAGTTGCGGGGTTTTTATAAGGAAGTAGCAGACACCTTAGATTTCCTAAAAGAGAGATTTGATCAGGCCTTTCTAGAGTCATGCTCCAAAATAAGTCTAGTAAAGCAGCTATTAAGAACGTTGTTCCCTGAACCGTTATATCGACTAAGCCCGTTCGATCCTCCACAAAACTGTAATATGGACCTCATGAAAAGAATTAAGAGAATGCCAATTCCGCCAAAATGCAAAACATTTTTCTTTCGCTTCCATTCACGAACTGTGCCGGTGAAGGAGTGGCTTGAGTCCCGAGGCATTGAGGAAGCATGGTCCCTGGACTGCAGACTCTGCAAGACTACCGAGACATTTACACATGCTTTTGTAATTTGTGTAGACGCGTTTTTCTTTTGGGATGTTTTCAAAAGAACATTGAAGAAAGATTTTGAGGTGGAAGAGAAGCTTCTTCGCTATTTACATTTTTCAGAGCAACTAGATAGTGTGCTCGACACGCTTGTCGTTCTAGGGCTTTACAGTCTATGGAAAACCAGGAAGGTTGACAGGGAAGGTGGGGTTGCAAAGCCTTCATGGGTAAATTTCAAGAACATAGCTATACCAGTGGGTCAACGGATGGTTAAGAATTGTGAAGATACGGAATGGAAAGAAGTTGTAAGCAATCTCAGCCGTTCCCCAGACATCATATAAATCAAGCTCTCTAGCTTGCAGCATAAACTATGCAGAATTGATACCTATATCAACACCGTTATCTGGTTGGAGAAAAGTATACTAATGACTCAAATGCTATGTGGTCTTCAATGACAGTATGTAAATAGCTTGTATCATATTCCAAGTGAGTGAACCATTTGTACATAGTATTGTGTTTTGTATATAACTGTAAATAAATGTGTTT
>JAZHYW010005996.1:0-33642 GCA_037355805.1 Ixodes ricinus | reverse complement strand
ATACGAGCCAGTGCATACGTTGATTACAGTGGCTTACAAAACGTAGAATAAGCTCTGATTTTCGAATGAATTCGAAGTTCCCTCCACGCTCGAAATTACCGAAAGCACAAGATGCCGCGTTGCGCCCGTTTGGACCAGGACATTTAACACGGAAACGTTGTTTTGCAAGAAAAAAAAAAAGAAAAAAACGTTTGTTTTTAGAGCCTAATTTAAAGCTAGAAAACAAAAAAGAAATAAAGTGGCAGTTTTGCACTTCCTATGTCCTATATCGGCCTGCTGTTCGTCTGAATACTGGTTTGCAAACCCGCTCCCAGGATGTGTGGAATAAAGCCCATCTATCCTGGGAAAAGTGGCGCCAGTCATTTTTGTGGAAATGCTCGAGACACGTGCCGCGCGCCACTTCTGGGAAGAACTAGAAGAATGATCGTTGAAAATGATGGCGTCTGAAACCTAGCTCAGTGCTGCGCTGTTCCGCCATGATCTTTCTATAGTGCCACTAAATAAGCTACGCTTCAGGGTAACGACACTTGTCCATATTGTGGCTTAAAATCATGGCTGCCAGTTATCTGAAAATTTATCTGAAATCACAGGAAACGTTTTTTCGTCCTCCACAAATGTTCAAACGCTTCGCGACAGATCAAAGCAATATTCCATGAGCTTCCTAACACCGCATCTAATGCTGAGGAAGTCGCACTTTTGAATCATGACGATCGGCAGTTGCGTCTGCTCTGCATAAGCAGTAAGATGGCGGCGCCCACAGCAATATTGGGAAACAGAGTGCTGACCCTAAGCAAGCTCATTTAGTGGCGAGGTCCACACTTCTGCGCGGCGAGGTCCACACTTCTGCGCGGCAAGGTCCACACTTCTGCACGTCCGGAGGTGTGGACCTGGTCGACGAGGTCCACACTTCTGCGCGTCGAGTCAAAAGCAACAAGAAGCAACCCTTTCCCACCCGTGAACTGTACCAAGGAGTTCTCTGTCCAAGCAAGTGGCGCGGCTCTACTACTCGTCCAAAATCACGCGCCAAGTGCACAGCAGCTGACAACATTGGCAACGGGTATGGCAAGAAAGGACACTTTCCGTCTGTCTGCCTGTAAGCGAAAAAGAACCACTCAAATACACAAAGCCATGTTGCACTCGAGTTATCCTCGTAAATTCCATAAGTTGAAGGCGCTGCCGGCAAGTGCAGACTAAATTCATTTGACACGCTTACAAGTACCGCCAACCATTGTTGTGGAAATGCGCAAGACACGTGCGAGGAGCGGGTGCTCCGCTGCCATTCGTTTCGAAGGGCCGCTCATTTCAGTACTGCGCCGATAACTGCTTCCAGGGGCCGCTCGAGATACGGGCCTCGTGCACTGGCTCATTTGACACCACTTGCAAGACAAACGCGAACATATCGAAGGGCTATAGTCCAGACCACGGTGGTCCAGACAGATAAAGAGGGATCGGTGGCCACGTGCAAAAACGAAAAAAAAAGGATCGGTGGCCGAGTGGGCTCTTCGTTTCAGCTTGGGTCCAGACGCAGCCGATGCTACAAGCGCGAGCTCCGGGCTTCCAGCGTCCCTGCCAAGCACGCGCGCTCGTGCAGTAGAGGCACTGTTCAGGGCCACACGCTCGTGCTTGTAGTATCGGCTGCGTCTGGACCCAAGCTGAAACGAAGCATAGAGCACACCAGCTTGGAGCCCGTGGAGCGAAAGCTCGCGCTGTATAACACAGGGATCCTGGGTTCAATCGCAACCCCTGCCCGTTTCGATCTGGATGAACATCGTACCGGCGTGCGGTCGTGTATCACTACTGTGTGGTGCACGTTAAAGACCCCAGGTTAGCGGTTGTACCGCACTGACTAAATTGCTCATCTATAGCTGAGACACCAGACGCCGACTGAGGCAGACTAACTTCCGGCTGTATAAACATACACACAACAATTTGCTTTTGGCACCCCTGTCCGTTTCGATCTGGATGAACATCATACCGGCGTGCGGTCGTTTATCACTACTGCGTGATGCACGTTAAAGACCCCAGGCTAGCGGTTGTACTGCACTGGCTAAATTTCTCACATACAGCGCTGGGAGACAAGTCGCCCGTTGAGGCAGACTATGTTCTTGGCCAGGGGTGGCCAATCTGCGGCTCGCGAGCAGCATGCGGCTCCCTCGCCCCCCCCCCCCTTCCCCCGACACACACACTACACACCCGCCTCCCTCCCGGTCACACGAGCACTTCCCCCAAAAGAGAAATAGAACGGGTTTTGAATCGAAAGGCAGGTTGCGGTGTGGTAGTCGTGTGCTACTTCCAGCTTATGTACACTCGGACTGTTTTTGATTCGGATAGATCGAAGGTAGTTCGAGTTTCGTTTATTCCTCTGGACAAAAATCCCCCCCCCTCCCCCCAAGCGGCTCTTGGAAGTTTTGGGGTTTTGTATGCGGCTCTTAGGCCGGGTCAGCCTGGCCACCCCTCCACTAAGCTGTATAAGCATACACACACCCCAGTTCGTTTCCAGACAGGTAAGATAGCACCGCTTCATTCCACCGTGACATAGTAGGATCACTGTTGAAAGAGGTGTTCATAAAGGACAATAGCATAGTGAATGCCCGAGGTTATTTATGAAGACACTAAAGTTATATAGAGGTTCATTTGAGTTTGCCTAAAAATTAGAAAAATAAAGAGAAAAAAAACGTACGCCTTACTTTAGGTAGAAACGTATTTTCTACCTATTGATGGCCCGTTTGGTTTTCTTAGTAATCCGCAAAACGGGAAGTGTTAAATTTAGAAAAAAATTGTTTCGGGCGCCAGAACACTAACGTCAAAATTCAATTTGCATCTCAGAGTAAGCACCTGTTAGTTGGTTAAGAAAATTTATTGTAATTGTTCAAAATAATAGAAATCATTCTTCTTTTCTTGTTTTTCATATCCACTAGCCACCAAACAAGGTCTATGGAGAATGAAAATATCTGAAATAATGTTTCATAAAATAAATGTTGTTTGGAATAAGTATTTTGCCCTTCTTTGCAACTCATTCGACTATATTTTTTTATTTCCAAATATATATTAGTAGGATGCCTTTATGTGCGCTTTGCTTAGGCTGGAGCACCGTGGGCTGGAGGCATCTGGCCATTTCGTCCCACACTTTTATGTTTATTTATTTTTTGTTCAGAAGCGCGTGAAAGAGCGTGTCCCGGCACGCGTTTGTGGCGCTGACTGCGCTATGGCGACATTTTGTTTTCGTTGATTTATTTGTATTTTACCCACGAGCGCGTTCTGTCGGCATCGGGTATTAGCGGATAGATGTTGTTGGTGGCGCCCTCCTCTGGGTACCTCTCGTGACGTCATTACCTTGACGACTACAAGTTCGACGGTGTTTGCAATGGGCATGGTGGCAGCTGAAATCATTGCGCTCTGAAAGCAACGAGTGACAGCGCTGTCAAAATTGAACTTCTTGCATTGCTCGAAGTTCCCTCGATGAGTCCTTGCTGACGTCTGTAGCATTCGGCTGAATCGTGGAGGCCGACCACAGCGACCCTTTCGATCGTACACGTCGCCAATACTACAAAGGGTGGCAGCACCCTAAGCAGAAGGACATTGAGGCACCCTTTATATTAGGATATCTCTGTTCAACCTTGCACGATCTTAGGGTGCCTACGTGCCACGCTTGTAGCGAATGCAAGCGTTTGACCACGCGCGCCAACATACACACACGAAAAAATAGAATCAACAAAAGTATCGCCTTCAGAGCCTTATCATGCCTTTCGCTAGGAGTCTGCTGATGACTAGTTACACTTTTTGCAACATTCAAAAAGTGCCGACCAACGGAGCCAGCAATTGTAATTCTGTTGTGTCTATGTTTATACAGCGGGAAGTTAGTCAGGTCTCAGGGCATCAGGGCCGGCTTGCTAGAACAGCGTCTCAGCTGAGACTGGGTGAAAGAAAGCACTGCAAAGGCTGGGGCGCGCGAGCGTCTTGAGACGCAGCTTGAGTCCCGGTCAGCTCGTGCACTGGCTTTGGCAGTGCTTTCTTTCACCCACTCTCAGCTGAGACGCTGGTTCTAGCAAGCCGGCCCTGGTGTCTTCGTTGGAGATGAAAGACAGTGCAGTATACCGCTGCCTATCTGACGTCTTTAGCGTGCATCACGCAATAGTGATACATGACAGCACGCCGGTACGATGCTCAACCAGATTGAAACGGGCAGGGGCAGGGGATTGAATCCACGATCAGTGGACTTTACAGCGCGAGCTTTCGCTACACGTGCTACCGATCCCCGAGCAACGAGACATCGCGGTCGAATTCGAGCTCGAGAGAAAAACAACAACAGCAACAGCAAGAAAATCTCCGTTTTGAGGCATTTAGTACTAGTGTCGCCATCTCGTTTAACAAGTTGGAAATAAAATTAACAGGGTGATTTTATTTACACAAATACGCGAATATAACAATATTTTGCTTTCTCGTAATGGTCTTAAAATTAAGATTAGAGCCACCCCTAGTACGTACGGCCAAGGGTTTTGTCACGTTTGTCTTCTAAATAATTGTATTTTCAAAAATGCCTCAAAACGCGCTAAAAACAGTCAAAACGGTCATATTTCTGCATTTTATTAAAAATCTCCAGCGCTCTAAAAGAAAAATCCAAGGGCCGTACAACCTTCATTACGTTATCATAAGTAACCTCCAAAAGAATGAATACCATCGTGCATTCCTGAAACTCAGGTTTGTGTAGCGAAATTTGCCCATTGAGTGACGAGCGGTTGAATCCCCTTAAGGGCGTGCTTCGTCAACGCGCGCACAACCAACGCCGCCAAGCGAAATTCGCGGCACACCATATTCGCTCGAGCAATTCGCGACTCCAGCAAAACGAACGGCACCTAGCGGGAAAACACTGAACTGGCCGGAACAGGTCCTTTCGCGATTTCTGCTCGTCTCTTCTGGCTTCCGTGTTTACATGCTGTCGGTGGTTTGCGCGAGAGAACAGTTGTACCGGTGACTGTGTCGTAACCGTAGTATCGCCTTGTGACCCAGGTTGCTCTGCACGCGACCTATGGAACCGCGTGAGTCAGACATTCTGCGTTTATCAACGTTCCTCAGCACCGTGGAAGGACAGTGGGCAGTCCTTTCCTCGTTTCCTCGAAGAAAGTCAAGCCTCTGGAAGCGCGCTTACCCCAACACATCGCCGCAGGTTCGAAACGTGGAGAATAAAAAGCGGGGCGAACTATTTGGAGTCCAATTCCCGCTCGCTGATGCTCCAGCGTTGTGCGTTGAGCTGGCACATGGCACGGCACGACCTGGATTCGACCGCCATATTTGCCCGATAGTGGCGTCCCCTATAGGTCGCTGGAGTCGCGAATAGCCTCGATGTTTATCAACAAAGCCCGTGGGTCTGCTTTCCCGAGGAGCACGGTCACAGCGAATCACTGCGATAGGCAGAAAAATGGCAGGGATTTACGAGTCAGAGAAAGTACCTTGACACCAAAGTGCTATCCTCTCAGTCCGCTTTTTTACCGAGAATCGTGTTCTCGACCTTGTTATTCGCCGAGTACTTTTATGCAGAACTCAATGATTGGCTGTACGTGTGTGTTCTGCAGGAAACTAGATCCAAGGACCTTGTCTAAAAAACGCGCCGCTATTACTCGAGCATGTACGGTATTGGCTCCAAGAACACAAACGCTTTGTAGTATATTCACGTTAGCGTATAAGTACACATGACACTCAAACGGACACGAGCACATAAGCATGACAAAATCGCACAAGGACGCATATAAACGACCCACGCGCACACCTACGCAATAAACGCTAAGACGCACACAAACGCAGATACAATTGCGCTGGAAAAGAAACTTAATTCTTAAAAATTTCGTTTTACAGAATCATTTAAGCATGAAAACGGCAGGGCGTCTTTTTCTGGTGGACGGCCCTCAGCACATGACCACTGCCTTCCGTCGTGCTCGGCTGCGCCTGCACGCCTGAGGCTCACGACACATCGAAGTGTCCTTGAAGTTAGAAAGGTCGCGCCGGGGGCAGGACAACTGAAGGGCCATCTTGTCGTTTCCGCCTTCTGGATGGCCATAACAGCCTTCGTTTTGTTAAACTAAGAAACCTATGCCCTCCTTGCATCAGCTGGTTTAACGGTCGTCTAGCTAGTGGCAGTTAGTGGGCGTTAGGGTTAGACTCAACTAAACTGAAATGGTGCCAAGCAGATTTTTTTGTTACCACAGGAGACTAAAAGAAAAGTATGTAATGCGTCACGTGATCGATGCAATCTTTTTAAACCACATATAAAATCAAATCCGGTCTCACGCAACCTATACAAGTATTAAACGAGATCGCTCGTAGGAGCTGTTGATATTGCTGCTAAACTGTGATACAATATGTTGCAATGAGTTCTGATCTAGTATTAAAGTGATGAACAAAACGGTTAACACAAATCGACAATTGACGAGGAGATCGAACCATAGGGGCGCTCTGACCCGTTTGCTGTCCCCACACCTTTGTGTTTACCAAACACAAGGCCTGTGGACATGCCCACAGGCCTAGTGGGCATGTCCCGTTTTAACGTAAAAAGAGTAACAGTGGACGAAGTGACGTCTATTGTTACTGTCGGATCCCTTCGAAAAGCAGTCGTCAGAGAATGCGAGCTTGACCCTTTTCGGCTTTTGTTCTGAGCTGGGCATATGTACCGCGCATGCTGCATTGTTCATGCAGGCCGAAGTGGTAACAAAAGAGCCCCTCCTGCCCCTCAGGCGACCGAAGAACTCGAACTCCAGCCGAACGCTAACGCGGCGTTCGGTTAATTCAGCCGAGCTCTGAGTCATTGTTATTTGTTGTCCTCATCCGCGTAGTTCTAAAGTTAGCTGTTTGGGGCACCACGGTCGGACATCCTTTAAAATAGGGAGCTTTAGAATAGGAGAGGAGGACCCAAAGCTTGGGGGCCGCAAAGAAATAGGGGCTCCCCACTGAGCTTGCACTGAACCCAAACTGCGTTTTGGATTTTTGGTTGGCACCCGCCCCTAACGCAAAATTCGAAAGATAGCCTCGGGCCCCTCTCTATTTCCTTGGGCCGGGATGCGTCGAAAAACGTGGCGTCGCCCTTTCCGCTTGAGCTAATTCAGAGAACATTCATGTGAAACCCCTCTATCCTGGGAAAAGTGGCGCCATTCACTGTTGTGGAAACGCTCGAGACACGTGTCGCGCTCCACTTCTGGGAGGAACATGGCGTCTGAGATCTAGCTCAGTGCTGCTCAGTGCTTTGCTGTGCCGCCATGATCTTCCCAAGGGGCTGCACATTGCGCGTGTCCCGTGAACAGAAGCACCTTGCGCTACTTTTGAAACATGGAGGGGCTTTAAATGCTTGATGTTCGCTGCCGTATTAGCCACGTTCATTGCCAGTGAATAGCACAGCCAGCTTTCGCTTCGCTTTATCGCGACGAAATCACAAAAGAATCAGCGGGGAGCTCGTCCCATTTTAAATATCGTCTTTTGATTCTGGCCTTTCCTAAGCATAAAGAGATGCGGTAAACGGTGACATGGCAATGTCTCGCTACTCCGAGACTCCGGGTGGATCTTCTTGGCTCGATCGGTCGAGCTAGACTCTACGCCGAGCGTTCGTGGTACGATACATGTAGCTTAAAAACAAGTCTTCCAAAGCTCATAAGTCTCTACATCTATGATATAAATAAAGCAACTGCTCGCGGAGTATGCTCGCCCGTGTTCGGCTCAGGTTCGGCGTAGTTGAAGGCCTAAATGTTCGGCGACAGACGGTCAACGCGGCACACGAACGCCGAAAAGAATCCGAGAAGGAGCTCCAAATCAGAGCACTAGGAATTGGATTGTTTTGGCTCAAAACAGCTAACGATATTTATACTCGGATATTAGAGGGTCTTCTGTTTTAGCCGGGTTGATGTGGTTTTACCATAACTATGATTTGTAAACAAAAGTTTTTGTTTAGTGGATATGTTTTATTTTTTAAATATTACACTTCTTAGTCGCATTGGCGCTGCAAGAGGGAAACGCAAGCGTGCCGCGCTGCGTTAGTGAAAACCCTATCCTAGAAGCCGGAGGCGCCAACCTTGTTGCGTTTGTGTCACCTAAATTCTTAGGGTAACTCAAACTTTGGGGCCCCCTGTTTTAAAACTCTCTAATACCAGACAAATGCGAGTAAGAAATACAGAGAGAAATCTATGCTGTCCTTGACATGTGTAATGGCAGCACTTTCTGTTTTGTGACATTCTTGGATTGCTTCTTCTATTTTTATATATACTTTATATTGCGTCACACTCACACAAAGGAGAAGCAACAGAGTGTGCTTTGCTCTTGTACTAATGTCATGTTAGGCCTTGGCCGAAATGGACTCCCATACTTAGCTAGCGCCCTTCTCCAGTCCGGTCGTGGAACGCGGAGAGCACGAATGTACGTGTACTTATACAAGCAGCTCGAGCAACATATGAACAATTGTTTGGTTAGTGACAATGAATTCCCTAAGGTCACTACAAAATGTAAACTAACGATTTTAAGGCATTTGAGATGACACGCGAAAATTAGTTTCTCAATGTATCACGCTGCCATTTACAACAGAAGCGCAAGTAGGTGGTGGAAATTTAGAGTGGGAAAAATTTAAGAAATAAACTTACCTTGTTCAAAGAGAAAAAAGAAACCTGTTCTAGGCAGTCTACACCGCCACTTCACGGACGATGAACGCGTAGGGATCAGTGCTGCCTACAGATGGCGTACGCTGCGTGGCGGACACAGACGGTATCTGGGCGGACATAGGGTGCCTACACGTCTGTCTGTCTCAGGGTGAAGACATCCATTGTTGCACTGAATGTGTCAGCGCGTGACGCTCTCGCGCACTCGTTGCGTGACCTGGGCGCTAAAATGGCGTCTATGCATTAGCCAAAGCTACACGCTCGAGCTGAGTGACACCGAATTGCGCGCACTTCAAAATGCATAAAAAAACGATTGGGCGTAAAAATGGCTGAGATGTCACCACTCAAGCAAAGCGCGCGCTTGTATGAAGGCACTTTAGGCGGACATAGGGTGCCTACATGTCTGTCTGTCTCAGGGTGAAGACATCCATTGTTGCACTGAATCTGCCAGCGCGTGACGCTCTCGCGCACTCGGCGCGTGACTTGGGCGCAAAAATGGCGTCTATGCATTAGCCAAAGCTATGTGCTCGAGCTGAATGACACCGGATTGCGCGCACTTCAAAATGCATAAAAAAACGATTGGGCGTAAATATGGCTGAGATGTCACCACTCAAGCAAAAGCGCGCGTGTGTATGAAGGCACTCTAGGCGGACATATGCGAACATAAAGCCCCTTCAAGTTTCAAAAGTAGCGCAAGGTTCGTCAATGCACGAGGCACGTGCAACGTACAGCCCTTGGGAAGATCATGGCGGCACAGCGGAGCACGGAGCTGGATTTCAGACGCCATGAATTTCCCAGAAGTGGTGAGTGGCACGTGCCTCGAGCATTTCTACAACAATGAATGGCGCCAATTTTCCCAGGATATAGGAGCTTTGGGCGGAGGGCGGACAGCCTGACGATTCAGATTAAAGACGCTTTCAGCACGCGCCAGATTGAGCCGCCATAGCCGACCATCTCTTGTCTTACCCGGATGCTGAGCCACTGAAGCGGGCGTTGACGAGTCTCCACGAGGCCCTATGCTGGAGAGAAGGACACAGTAACACCTAAAATGGCAATAACCTGTCCTGCTTTAGTAATGATGAAACGGAGCGAACGCAATCAGAAGGAACAAAAACTGAAGGTCGGTTATGGCGGCGCCCATCCACAGCGGCCTGAAAGGTTCTATAATAACAAACAATCCCGCAAATGAAAAAAAAAATCGTCCTTTTTTTGACGCGGCGTACGCTCGGCTGTGCTCATCCCTGCACGAGCATGAAGTCATTGGATCCTGGGAAAGTAGCGCCAAGCTCCCCGTATGGTCGCCATCTTGGTTCGTGAAATGAGCAATATCTCCTTGACCCCTCCGTTCTTGGTTAGCCGATCTAAATTCGCTGGTCACGGGTAGCTTTATGGAGACGTTTCTTGTATACCGAGATCTTGATATTCACACACCGGCGAAACAAACGTACATCTTCGTACCACCAGCACATGCTGTGTCGGTGCTTGGAGCCAGCGAAAAATAAGTTTACTGTTTTGAAATACGCAAGAACAATATGATCGTGAGAGGTCCGTGGAGATGAGTATGATTGATTAGTTGATTGCATACACAGTACCAAAGATGCTTATATTGGCGAGGAACGCTTCCAGTACGATGATGCTCCACGCTGATCTTGGCTCGACTGGCTTAGAACTACCCTCTGGAAGCTTCGAAGGCTTGAATGGACCGAGATGGTGATTTCCATGGCAACGTTGACACTGTACATAACGCGTTTTCGGTTTTTGGCTTTGTTCTAGTCATGGCACCACTTTTGTGTACAAACTTTTCTCACAGGATTTTGGTTTTGGTTTTGGTTTTGGTTGTCTGTGTCTTAGTATTTGTTTGTGTCCGGCCAGCAAGTAGGGAAGGCGATGGCGCTACTTTCCAAGGATGGAGCGACTTTACACAATCGTAGTCTGCGAAGTGGCGGCGTAGATTGCACAGAGCAGCTTCGCTGCAAAAGAGAGAACGCCAAAATATGGGAAAGCTGGAGAACAATTCATTACTTGTATTAAGACGAGAACCCCGAAACTGGAAGTCACAAAATAACAACATGTGTACCATGCTTTCTATTGTGCCTCGGGATTCCTTGGAAAAATAAAACAGAACTACGTTTATTGCGAGGAAATGAATGGTGCGAACTATCTCTTACACAAGCGTACACTCTAAAAAAAAAAAAAAATCTGGTTGTAAAATAATTATTAGGGGTTCTTCAGATTGTCTATACCTTTGCACTCTAAAAAAGTTATTTTAAGCACCCCTAAAAGGGTTCCATGCGAAAAACCTACCAGCGGTTTTTTTAAGCGAATTTTCTGATTCGAAAAAGTTCTTCGTTGCCCGGATGTTTTTGTACGTGTACTCAGGGCGTTCATTTTCTCGCTACATTTAGCAGGAAATTGACGTCGCGCGACCTAAACACTAATTCAACTTCCCCGCTAAATTTAGCGAAGAAATTGAGTTGGTGTGTAGGTCTGTGACATTCTATGATGCAGCACTGCGCGCGTTGCACGATGGGACGTCACGTGCTCATGGCTTCACGAGATCCGGAGCCACTAGCCAAAGCACGCTTCACGTTAAAACAAATTCGGTTGTGCGGAATGCATGCTGCAAAAGGTACTTGCTCAGCTGCAAAGCCACCGCAATAACCGATGAAATGGCGGAAATGCAAGCCTTGTAGAGTTTCAGTCAGGCACTCAACGTCATCATATTTAGTATGAAAAAAAATTTTTTTCGCATACCAAGATCATATTTATTTAGTAAAAACGTAAGTTTTGCAAAATTCAAACCAGTTAAAAGAACTGTTAGTATGAAGCAGGAAATGGTGCAAATGGGTTCGACCATTAGCTTTCGAACATTTCAAGAGCGAATACGCAAATGTCGGCAAAACGCTATTCCGTCGCAGGCGTTATTCCATCAGGCGAAAAGGAAATGGAAAATAAGCTGGGTGGAAAAAACTAAACGAAAGCGAAAGCTTACTGCAGGGGCGCTATCGGAAATGCAAATACGAAACGCACGACTATTTTGCAATTCGAATGACCTCGTCCACTCTTGCTTAGTCCACACGCGTTTGAAAAGACGAATGCGCCAAGCCGCACCTCCTTGAATTACCCGGTCCTCGGCAGCAAAGCCGCAGCAGCCATAGAGTCCCTCCTCATTTTCTTTAGTATTTTTTTGCAGGTTTGTCGAAAGTCCGACATTGAACGCGCGTTAGATAATCACGTTACCTTTAAATTCTCGAGACGTCTGCGGAAAAATTGATCGTCGCAGTGCCGGCACCTGACTTCGTGAACGTGTGCTAAAAGCTTTGCGGACGCTTTTTTTCTTTGCTTTTTCGTATTTAACGGAACGTTCTTCCGTGTGGCAACTTAGCCCGGAGGAGGCGTCCGATACACATTAGCGATATCACACTTGGTTTCTTTTCCTCCGGACGAATGTGAGTTGCGACTCTGCAAAATTAAGTTTTCTCTCACCGTGGGCTATACTCGAAGATCAAGATATAGGAAGGAAGCACGATTAGCATTAAGCCACGGTCACACTGCAAATCCATCATTAAACACGTACCGGAGAGTTTCTGCAGACTGTTTCAGTCTGCAGAAACTCTCCAGTACGTGTTTATTTCTCGTACCTATTACATTGGTAATAGAACAACTGTCGGCATACATGCAAACATATAAGCAAACATGTATCGAACATGTGTGAGTCATACATGCAAACATGGAAGCAAATATGTCGGCCACAAACATGCGAGCAAACATGTAAGAAACTTTCGGCATACATGCATACATGTATCCAAACATCTATCGAACATGTGTGAGGCATACGCAGAAACATGTAAGCAAACATGTCGGCAACAAACATGTAAGCAACTGTCGGCATACATGCAAACATGTAAGCAAACATGTATCGAACATGTGTGAGGCGTGTCGGCATTACATTTCTACCATCATGTTTGCAGCCGACACGTGTCCTTTCAATAACGTGTGAGCACTTTGACTCCGACTTTACGAATGTTCGCTGAACTGCCCAACTCCAAATTCAATCAGGTTTGAATTTTTTTTTTGCTTTTGATGCGAAGTTTAAGAGGACTTAATCTGAACGTTGACTAGTATTCGCATGCGCGGATATTTATAATGAGCCCTCGCCACCCAGCAGTGCGAGGTTGCAACACTCATCGGATTTTGTGTTTTCATTAAAAAGCTGTTCGCTTTCATACTGTTCAAACATTTGTCAATATTAGCTATAATTTCTGAAACGTCCAAGTTTGGCGTTAAAGGTTGGGCCACGCTGTTGAGTAAGTCAAACTTGGTCGATTTCTGCTAAAAGTTTGAACGTTCGCCAAACCAGTCGAACACTGAGATTCGGCCTCAAAACTCAGGTTCGAAGCAAATCCGCGGCATCCGTAATAATTACCGCGGGCTGATTTGGGAATCGGGTGGGAAGCTTCACCTGCTTGCTGCACGTACTTGGGGTCCGTCGTAGCCGAATATTGTTGATCGTCGCTCAAGCTTAAGAAACAAAGGGTGTGGCTTAATGTGTCCCATTTCCTCGCCGCGTGATTCGTTCTTTGACATTCTTATTGGGTAATGCCACAATCCCAATGACTGCGGGGAGATATACAGAGGCTATAGACTCGTCACGCACATCGTTTGTCGAGCTGTCAGTGTCTATACATAACACAATAGATTTACGCAATGCACCTAGATCATTTGGCGACTTCTATAGATACATGATCGCAGCATCAACAATGTCAACAGTAATGGCGGACAAAAAATCTCAGCAAATACTCTCGGAAAAGCCGTCTCGATCCTTGCCAGCGATCAAAATCGGGTTTCCTGAGCAACATTCGCTTACTGTGCGGCACAACCGAGATGACCAAAGGTACCTTCAAGGTTTGATCAGTCTGACTGTTGCGCGAGCTGGTGCTGAACCTTTGAAAACACGGTCGCGCTTAGACACGTTCAAAAAGGAAGAAGGAGACAACGTAGTTCGCTAGCGCAATATGTTGTCTCGTTCTGTCTTCTTGTTCGGGTCTATAAGCACGACCGTGCTTTCAAATAAAAATGTTGACCTCTTTTGTGATGTGTTGTGTTTAAATTTCGAACCCTTTATAAAATATATTAAGATACCGAGTCACTGCCATTTACCTGCCAACGAGGCGGCGGATGCAGCGGCGAACTCTGCTCATTTCAGGAAGGCACGTTGCCCCTCTTACAGGGTGCCTCAAATAGCGGCCAGGCTCTTTAAATCGACCGCAAAAATCGGTTTCTTAATCTATGGCGCTACGATCTTGTGCAGCGGTGCCCACAGTGGTGCATTTGTTTTCTATTGAATTTGCGAAGAGCGAACATACCCTAAGGAAAAGTAAACAAAGACAAATACTTAACTCCTATGAAAACGCAGCGAAGCAACCGGTCTATCAAACAATAGGGAGGCCTATTGTTTGAAGACCGGTGTGGCTAGCTGTGGTACAACACTGGCTAAATTTCTCACCTGCAGCCGAGACACCAGACGCCCGTTGAGGCTCATGACGTTTGTCTAAATATACACACAAAAGAATTACCATTATTATTATATCAGGCAAAAAAGAGTCTGCAGAATGAGGCGTAGTTATTCATTATATGACGGCCCCGTCACATCGGTCATCGATGGCAGTGTGGACAGCTGCTTAAAGCCGTGGTCGTCGTACGTCATACAAAAGGCAGTCTGCAAACACGAGTCACCGCAATATCCATGCTTCGAATGCCGCGTGCCAAGTTTCTCCTTGAGCTCATTGCCATGCGGCATTCGAAGCACGGTGCTCGCGGTGCGTTCGAATCTGTACGCAGGCTGTCTTTTAAAAGATGTAAAAGCAGTGTGACATCGGTTTTAGGCTTCTCTATATACATCGTATATGTTGGCCCTTCCAAACTTTCACGTGACTTTCGAAACTTCCAGGTAACCTTTGCGGCGGAATGGATGCAGACATTCAGCGCTTATGGCTGCGTGCCGCGTACACCGTTTCTTTTTTTACCGGAATGTGAAAACTAAAAATGCGGAGTGCATAGGAATGTTTTTTATGGCGGCTTTTTTGGGGGAATGCTACCTTCTCAAGTATTGTCAGAAAAGACGATCCATACAATTATTTAAATTATGCAATGAAATGTTCATATTGTCATTTGATCATTCTTCAACGAATAGGAGACAAGGCCACAGAAAGGTCAGAACTATCGACGATGAGCTTAAGCCATCTGTTCCTAATTTACCGATCTCCATTGATTTTCCCTTGGCCCTTCATACATGCATGGTAGATGGCAGCTGGGGATTATCTTAGCGTGTCGTGCCTACCAAGACAAAAGAAGAAGCCACCCGGCCTTCGCCGAATCTTTGTCTGTGCGTGCCTGGTACAGATATTCCCGTATAGGCGGGCACGAGAGAAAAGGGCAAAAGCAAGAATGCCATATGATATCCGAGAACGGGAGAATCGGAGTGTTCTTTTATTTTGTTCCCGTCACAAGCTCCCCGGGCAAGGAGTCGGGCGTATGTGACGGGGATGCAGAAGCAGCAGTAATATACTGACATTAACGCCTCTATGCATTTTTCGTGTGCGACTAACAAGACGGGAACGTGCATCTTCGGCCCGCAAATATACGCTCCGGCTCGCGATGCGTATCCATGAAAGATGAGAAGCTGCACGCTGCCGGGCGATGCCCGTGTTTTATCTCATATAGTCGGTCAAGGAGAGCGTTGCGACACAGGGTCGATGCAGTGAGCATTCAGCGCAATCTGTCTGTCCCCCTCGCGCGTAAATGGGACTGGCGCGACACTTAGGTCTACGTCCACGGAGATACGCAGTATAAAAAAAGAACGGTTATTTGGCGACACATTCTCGGGAGAATGTTGCGTCTGCCGCTGAGTGTGCAGTTACTTGGTAACGACATAAAGAGGCGTTCACCGTTGTTGTTGTTTTTTTCGTGTAGGGACGGCATTGATCACGATACGGACTGTCCACAAGTCGTATCTCATTGTTAGGAAAGTGCATCTGAGTGTAAAAGAATAATAAAGAAAATGGAACAAAAATAGAAATCTTGCAAGACAAGCAACGAAAAGAAAGCGAAATTTAGGGGAGGAAAGACAACGCTATGTGTGAGTCGACGACGGTGGGTATTGGGCGTGTTTTTATTGCCCCGGGCAGTGCCATTTTGAGTAGTGGTGCACGCGTCGGCGGCAATCGCTTAGCATCGCGTGATGCACGAGAGCTCATAAATGGAACAAATAGAAGTGCGGATACCGCTGTTAGTCGATCAATGGGTAAGTATCCACTGGACGCCACATATGAGGGCGTTGTATAGAGCGCGTGCTCAGAAGGAGCTCGCAATAATAGGCTGCTAAGATGGTCAATCTTGATGGTTTGGAATGCGCGTTTCAAAAGAACTCTCGAAGCTCGCTATCATCACGAGCTCAGCAGTCGCGCACACAGCTCCGCCAGTGAATACTTTCTATAGAATAGGATGCCTTCATGCGCGCTTTGCTATGGTGTCTAAAAATTTTGTTCCGAACGTTTATCCTTTTTTTTTTTTTTGTTGAAACGTGCGAAAGAGCGCGCTTCTGCACGCGCTCGTTGCACTGACTGTGTGTGCTAAGGCGACATTTTCTTCTCGAGGATTTCATTTTATTTTCCTTGTGAGCGCGTGCTGTCGGCACGGCGTATACTACAAAGGATGCCATCACACTAAAGAGAAGAACGTTGAGGCACCCTATTATAAACAATATACCTCTTTGCTAAGTTACCCAAGCACCAAGAAGCAAGCTCTGAGTGTAGCTACACGCGCTGCCCGTGCTAGCGTCTGCAGCAGTACCTGTTCCAGAGCAAAATACTAAATGAATTTTCATCTTGCGCGCGCGTTCGTCAGCGCCTTACTTTGGGTATTTACTTGGAATATTTTATAGGAAAAAGGCGAGCGCGTGCGGCGCGTAGACTTCCATTTCCAGCATTTTCCTGGATGCTTAATTAATTTACGAATAGGTCGACTGCAAGCATGGTGCCTCACTGGTGCCCCACGGGTGAAACCATATGCAGCTAGCGCGCGAATGTCGCTTTGACAAGCTTGCAATTCCACGTACTTGCCCGCACGAGCAGAGACATTGCTGTGCTCAGATGTGTGGCTTGCAATCGTTTATACTCGCCTTGCTCTTTTCGTAAACTCAAAGACGATTTCGTTAAACCCCAAGTGTTCTGTGTGTAAAAAAATTAAACCGAAACTCCGTACCACGGATGATTAAAGCGATGAAAATGAACCCGTTCGTTTTCTTCTATTATCTTCCTCAATTAATTCAGAGTAATTTCATCACAGTAAATGCCAGAATTGTAATTTCAACTTCGAAGGACACCAATCAAAGAATTTTATCATTCAGTATTTTTCCGCATCGCAAGTAGTTTTAGCTATGTACCGAGTGGAAACTCGGTAGTGCACGATGAAGTAGGAGTCACGTACAAGACCCAGACACGTGAAAATGAAACCATGAAAAAATTAAACCATGAAACCATCAAAAACCGGGTTCTCTAAGTTGAATGGTAAAGATTACACAGGGTTTATAAAATGTAAAAGGTGATACAAAATGTGGCTGAATTTAAATATTTAGAGTCATAAAAAAACACGGTATTTACGTCGGCATCGGCATGCAGATACTATAGCAGCCAAAACTTGTGAAGTATTAGACTTCTTATTCTGAAATACTCGAGAATTCCCCCAAAGTACGCGTGATTTCCCATGCAATAGTTACCTTGGGTCGGTTCCCGAGTATGCTTGTATAGCTTGAGACCTAGAAACAGCTGTCGATAGGTGCCAACTGGAGGGAGTTTAAAACTTAGCAGTGATGGACACATCTTCGGAAATTACAGTAGAGAACTCCGCGTAAAGTGTCTATTTAGGTTGGTAATTTCTTGAGCTTGCACTTAAGCAAAACACAAAATGTTACGATTGAAATTATTTTTTACACCTACTATTCTACGTTGAGTTGGAATACAGCACAAAAGCTAATTTTGTTCTTTCCAATGTCACATCAGTTTGATCTTGAACGGAAGGTGTGAAAATAAAAATGCAAGACAAGTCAGTTCAAATCATCGTTTCCCCCCCTCCACCCCTAAAAGTGTTGAAGGTACCAACGGTCTTCATAGGTTGTAAAAAAAACATAAACAACGTGGATTGTTTGGTTTGCTTTTTGCCGCATCGCGAGATGTTTTTATTTTGCTTCGAGTGTCCTTTGTTCGTGCTTTTCTTGAGCGTATGCATGCGCGTTTTCTGGTGTTCATTTTGTTCCGCTTTAAAGCATAGTCTTTATGTATTCAGCGTCTTGTTAATTGTAAAATAATTTTTTAAAAAAAATGGGGGAGTTTAACAAGGGTGCTGTCTTCACTGTGTGTTTAAGGCGCTTGACGGACGTTAGATGGGCCAGTATTCATCACAATCTATTGGCTAATTAGCTAGAATTGTCTAATAAAATGTTTAATATTGGTTTTATGAGTGTTGAGTGAGGGGCATTTGACTTAAAGCCCCTCTACTTTGACTGATGCTGCTGCGCCATCTCCTCACCGTGGCGCCATATAAAATCACCGGATCCTGGGAAAGTAGCGCAACAGCTCCCAGTATGATCGCCATCTTTGTCCGTGAAATGAGCAATTTCTCCTTGACCCCTCCGTTCCTTGTGAGGCGATCTAATTCGCTGGTGACGGGTAGCTTTATGGGGACGTTTCTTGTATACCGGTATTTTGCAATCTACACACCGGCGAAACAAGCGTACATCTTCGCACCACTACCACATGCTGGTGTCGGCGCTTGGAGGCACTGAAAAATAAGTTTACTATTTTGAAATACGCTAAAAGAACAATATAATTGTTAGAGATCCGTGGAGGAAAGAGTGTGTGTTCATTTTTGGCGCACAGCAGAGCCGTACTTGAAAAAAATTCTCCCGATCTCGTCAGCAGGCGTGCAATGCTCCTGAACTGTCTGAAGACGTGATTTTCTATGCACTAGCATGACGGGCTGTTGTGTGCCGCTGTGTGCCCGTTCGTCGGGAAAAAAAACTCCGCAATTTTACCGTTCGCCCCCACGCCAAAAAAAAAAACGCACGAAGAAGCAAACGGGAATCCAAAGTCAATCGAGATTGCTAGAAGGCTACTGAGAATTTGATAATCTGCGAGCTAATTTACAAAAAGAGGGTACGATTTATTGCTTGCACGCGCTGCATGCGATATTAGGCAGGTCCTAGACCGGTGTTGGCAACTCCGATCGATCGCTCCCTGATCGGACATGCTGCGCTGAGAAATCAGTCCTCTCTTTACTCACCCATCGGATCGGGCGTACATTGGAGCTGGAAAAATGGTTCTCTAGAACACCTCATTGTTTGTTTTAATAGCGACACCTAGATATCGCAACCTCTTTACTGTCGTTAGAGAATAGCCTATAGCCTCGTGACCTTCAACTACGTTCATGGGGGTAGCTTTCCAGCCTGAGAGTTTCCCGCCTGTGCGAAACCTTGTGATAACTTTTCGTCCTTATTTCACTTTGTAAAGACCTCGAAACGGTGTGATAGACGCAAAATGTTGCCACGTACGCGCACACCACAATCGCGTAGATAAGTGTTTGCGTGCCATCTTCGTCCATTCATCTCTAGCCTAGATTCGCGACTTTGTTTAATTTTATTTTATTTTTGTAATTTGTTTTTCAATTACCGAAGAAGTGAATAATGTAGCGC
Organism: Ixodes ricinus; assembly: GCA_037355805.1. Lineage (NCBI taxonomy): Eukaryota > Metazoa > Arthropoda > Arachnida > Ixodida > Ixodidae > Ixodes > Ixodes ricinus. Next base: position 14,268 of record JAZHYW010005996.1, on the reverse strand, counting down.
ATAACTCTGCAATAGGTATAATGGAATGGTAGAGCAGCTGCTCTATCGTGACAGGCTATGACAAAATTTCCCTAAATCTAGAATACTTTGCCATTTTATGCAATTTCATATCTCGAAGAGTGTGATTCGGGTTGTCGCTCAAAGTGCTGCATTCCCTTTAGTAGGGAAAAACGAGCAGCAAAATAATAGGGGACGAAAGGTGAAAGCCCGCGCGTTCGCCTTGTCGTCTGCCTATTTATATCTTACTTATTTCGATAAAAGAGGCTCTCTGACACGAGCGTCGGAGTACAAAGATACAAGGCGTAATGAAAGTTGCACGACGTAAGCGCATCCTGGACGAGAAGATGCCCACCCACAATAAAGCAGTTGCACGCGAAGGACCCAATATGGCGACGCCCACGGGGTTGTCTCCACCACCCAACGTTACTAGAACCACTCAGTTGGGAAACTGCCATAGAGACTGCTCTGAAAAAGTGGCACCGATCCGTCCACGAGAACCGAGCTAATGGCGATCCCAACGCCGCCACTTCTCCCGCAGCGGCCAGTCCAGGAACTGCACGTGACTTCCATTTTCGTTGTAATCGGCCATTTTGGGGCCAGAACAGATACTGTGGAAGGGGCTTCGAGGTACCGCCCCCGACTCCCAAGCGGACGCGCCGCGGTTTACTACCATGGTTAATATGCGCCTAACTCAGGACGCGCTACCTGAAATCCCCGCTGAGGCAGGGTTGTATAGAAACAATATTAATTATACTGCAAAACCTTGCGAACTAAAGATTCTAGAAAACAACACGTCGCCCCCATTTTGTACTAAACTCCAATAAAAGTTACTACAAAAAGAGTTTTTTCCGTTAGTTTTTACGCAAAAACATGCTTTCTAAAAAGCTCAAGGCGACCACAGTTAAGACAAATGATACAGAGTGGCGCTGTTGTCGCATTTAGCTCGGTCTCGGTGGACGCCAGCCGGCCAGGTTTCAACGGTGAGTTTCCCAACTGAGAGTTCTAGTAACGTTGCCACCCCCGGACGTTGAGGCACCCTAACTGATGTCGTGCTCGCCAAATGACTCTTTTTGGGAGCCGCACCGCGGCGCCACTGTCTCGTCGCACGCTTCCCGTTATCACTGCGCAGCCTATAATAAGCACCACCGTTCTTACTTTGTCAGTGGCAGGGCTCACAACCTTCACGCGCTGCCTCATTCCTTTTTCATTTCAACTTTTATAATGTATCGCCACAGTCTCATTGACTGTGGAGCGATAATAGGAGACGTGCGACAAGACAAGCGGCGCCGTGTTGCGGCTCCCTGCGCAGTCATTTGGTGCGCACACCAGTTCGATCGTCGAGCACTCTTTTGGGTGTCGCACGTTCCCCCCTATACAATGAATGTGCCGGTTTCACTCCCCCACCCCCTCCCCTTTTCCCCCTTTTTGTGATTCTTTCGAATAGACCGATCTCACCGTTCCCCGCGGGCGTGCGACGCCGCGCATAACTGTAGTTTGTAGGAGGCAGACGCCAGTTCGATGAGAGAGCCTCATGCTGCCTCAGTGCTCTGCTCGCGCAGACCTCCAGCAGGGTTGTCGCGCCGTGCAGAAAGACTACAGCTCCCACGATGCATGTCGGCAGCGGTGGCGTACTCAAACTAGCTCGTGAGATCGGTCTATTGCTCGTGACGTCGAATCACGCGACAGGGCCGTATTTTACGAACGCGCGCCTGTGGCGTACCAGAGAAACTCTAACTTGTTGGATCTCCGCTTTAAGTTAGTGCCTTTAAGTCTTGGTCACGGTGGAAGAAATACCATTTAGGTGGTGACTCTGGCCGCTCTTCCCGCGAGGAGCGAGCGACCAGATCGTGTTCGGAGCTAGCATCGAACCAGGAGTATTCTCTGCTTCACCTTATGATGCACCGCAGGAAAGGCTACAAGCGCGAGCTCCTTGCTCTGGGGCACATCTCGGCGGCGCAAGCTCTCGTGACTTAAGAGCGGCTGCCAACGCTATGAGCTCGCGCTTCTAGCCTTCGCTGCGGTACAACATAAGGTGAAACGAAGTATAGTTACTTCGCGCCGCCGCGGAGGGCGCTGAGGTGTGAGCACCGTGGGTATGAGGTCTCTCCTCGGCGGCCACGGTTTCGGGGGCGTAGCTTGCTCGCCTTTTTCGCGGTGTGGTGGTGGTGTGCGGCCAGTGGCTGGACTCATGTTTTGCTTTGGTGCTGTGTCGATCAAAGGTGCCACTAGAGTCACTAAATGAGCTGCGCTTAGAGTATCGGCACTCCGTTCCCCGACATTGTTGTGGGCGCCGCCATATTGGGGCTTGTGCAGAGCAGACGCAACTGCAGATCGTCATGATTCAAAAGTGCGACTTCCTCAGCATTCGATTCGGTGTTAGGAAGCTCATGTAATATTGCTTTTCTCTGTCGCGGACCGTTTAAACATTTGTGGAGGACGGAAAAGTGTTTCCTGTGATTTCTGATAAAGATTCAGAAAACTGGCAACCATGATTTTAAGCCACAATATGGCCAAGTGTCGTTACTCTGAAGCGTAGCTTATTTAGTGGCACTAGGTGCCACCATCGTGCCCGAAGGTGAGCCTTAACCCAAAGAAGAAGTTATGCTATAAGGATGGTAAAGCCGTGCTTCGTTCCCAACTCCACTTCGGGGTTCCGGAACTGTGCAGAGCGAGTGTCCTTGTTGAAAGCTCCAAGGAATGACGTTCGCCTGGAGCAGTGGCGTCGTGCAATCCCGAGGGCCGATCGCAAGTTACTACCTAGTCTCCTTATCTCGTTGACCAAGTGAGGACCAAGCTTCACAGTCTAATTTCTGTCGAAGACTCGGAATGCGAAGATGTCCGGACAGGAAAGGGCTGAAGAAACCAAGGCTGTGAACTGCATACTATATTGTATAACTGGGTTTTTGAGTGTAAAAATAAAAAAAAAGCTACACGCTGCCCTGCATGCCGATCCGCTTTCAGCATCGACAAGAACACTTCTGCTGAAGCAGCACTGACAAACGTGGAGAACAGAGGAGGGCCTTATACACCCCAACAAGAACCTTTTCCAGCTACTGAAGAAAGCGGAACAGTTCTTCATGGAAAATAAAAGCCACCAGGTTGTCTACTGGAACACAATCGACAGTGTTCTTGACACATGCAGCAAGAACGTTTCCATGCGCTGAACACAAAGAAGAAACAGTTGCCCAGTTGCTCCACTACTACTTCAGCATGCGAATGCGACAACACTGTCAGCATATTACCATGAGTATGAACAAACAAGCTCAAGAAAAGAAGAAATCAGCAAAACAGCGCTCGTCTTAGTTTAAGAGCATGGCCTAGAAACACAAGATGTAGGAGATTGCGTTCTTTGGTAGTATGCAATGAATTCAGCTTTTGTATACATTTTAAAGGAATATATTTGTTAGGTCTTTTTTTACAGATGAAAAGTGACTTCTGTCATATAACCGCAACTATTGTTTGACTCTTAGTCACTGTGCTATTATGTCAGTCAGTATGTCATCATACTGTGTCATCATTTCAGTCACTATGTCATCATAAATATAATTTTTGTTCTGCTCACAAGGTTTGTATGTTCCACAGTAGAAGTTGACATTGAATGTATAAACCATTTGTAATGCTATAACCTTTATGCGCATGTAAAGAATTATTTCGGCCCCACTATGTAACATTATTAGAATTTCTTTTTTCAATAAGAAGGCAGGAGCAAGGTGGAAAAAATCACCCGACCTCCTATAAAGCCACGCGATGTGTGTAAACAATTTACGGAACTGTTATCAAACATGCTGTTTGACAAAACATGTGAGCACGACCCAGCTGTTTACTCTAGGTTACTCTAAACTATTGAAGGCCCAGTAGATTATGCCGGGAAGTTTTATATTTATACGAGTATTTTTGTCACGTTAAGTCATCATCGGAATGTTCTCGTTTAAAAAAACAGGAACCGCACCGGGGGAAAGGCAATCGGTGCCAGTGCGCCAACATAAATCCATCATTTCAGTACGCAGTACACAGGGACCAGTAAAGAAGGCATAATTTCCTTCACAAGCCCTCTGTACAAGCCTTCACAAGCCCCTCTAAACTTGGGCGCCATCTATCCCCGTGCGCGTGAAGCGCGCTCGCGCCGAACATAATGTGGTCGCCGCGTGAGACAGAAAGTCATCACCTAAATATATTTCTTCCACCGTGGTCTTGGTACAATCTAAAATTGCCGACAACATAAAAAAACGATTGGCGTGGCGAGTTTTGGTAAGCTTGTCATCGCTCCACAATTGAGGGGATTGCGCGGGGTTAGGCAATAAGAACGTCGAAAACCGAATCGCGAACAAAGCATACTTGACCACACCCTGTATTTCCTGAGCTGTTGCTGACTATATGCTAGAGTTTTCGGGCTCGGAATATTAGGGAGGCTGGATAAATTTTCGTTAGAAGGCTTTCAATTTTTTTTTATTTGCTCTTGACTATTAATATTTCTTCTTAGTTTTGTGCTCGTTTGTTTCCCCTGAAGTCAGTGTCACACGCCTCGTTACGGGTTTTTGCGTGGCGCTCCGTCATATTCTTCTCGAGGATCCCTAGCCTTTAAACACGATCTACGTCGAAAAACACTTTATTTATTTTCTGACTCAAAGTGAAATGTCAAAAAAGGTGAAGCAATCCGACCGTAAGAATTAACGATGGCCCCTGAACCATAGCACGGTCTCGATTTAGTCCAACAGCCGAGCAAAAAGGCTCTTGCCTGGAAGCGAGAAAAGAAAAGAGATACGACGATAAAATGGCACTAAAACAAGCGGAGAAAAAGCGAATGTGGGTCTGTACGCTAATTTGAAATAACAAGGTGCACGCTCAAAATCCGCGTCCCGTCCCTCGACCTCTGAGCGTAAATCTTCTCCGAGGGACGAACCCCCCCCCCCTCCCCCGCCCCTCATTCCTCCCTTTACAATTTAATTGGACGTCGCTAAATCCCTTAACAAAATTGTGAGTTACTTCGACTGGATAGTAAAATCAAATAAATCGACAATATACTGTGCTCTGTTAAAGTGAAGACCTGCAGTATACATAAAATGGATTGGAATCAGTTTTCTAACAATTTTAGGTTGCGTAATTTATATACATATACATATGCCTGATTATTCCATCACTTATGTTAATAGAATGCCACACAGTTCAAACTCGTGATTAAAGAACATTCGTATTTCCAGCTGCTTTTCTGTTTTTAGTCTGTATTTCTCTTCACATTTACTTGCCTTCTTACTGCAATGTTTTTTGTATGGGGCAGACTCTTAGCGCCGGATCCCACTCGCACCCGAACCGACCCGACCCGAACCGAACCGAAACAAACCGAACCTTAACCCTAACCCTAACCTTAACCTTAACCTTAACCTTAACATAAAACTAAAAGTAAACAAAAACAAAAAACTATATCTAAAACTGAATATGAAACTGACCATGAGCATGAACATGAGCCTGAACATGAACATGACCATAAACATGAGCCTGAACATGAGCCTGATCATGAACATGACCATGAACATGAACATCAAACTGAAACTATAATCAAAGCCTGTGCACTAAAATGTTGCCGTCATCGCAGTGAGATGGAGCAAAAACACAGCTTGGCGAGTACGAACATGAACATGAATATGAACTTGAAACATGAAGCTTGGACACGAGTGCCGCGTGAACGCTGGGTTGGGCGTCGCGTCCAATCAGCGCGTCGCAAGACGCTCGGCATCGGGCTTGGGCTCAAGCGATGAGTTGGCGTCTTCCAACTCTGATGGCGTCCTAACGTAGCGAAGGGTAGGACGTTAGCAGGCCTTTATTATTCTAGCTGGTGCGGACTGGACCCATTAAAAAAAACCTAAGTTCCACTGTTTTTCGAAACTCGAGTCATTATAAGAACCTCTAATTAAAATAAGTACCGAAGAAATGCTGCTAAGAATTATATAGAAAACGAACGCCGAGACACAGAACACTTTGGCCCATAAAGTGCTTGGGCACACCTAGGAACACACGCACAAATTAAAAAAAAACAAACACAACAAGCACGCACGACACCTGCGCAAGCAGAAACTGACGCGCAGAAACAAACAGGCGAGTGCACGTACAGGCTCACGCACTTGCAAATCGATACGCAGCTGCATGCGAAACATTCAAACAGACGCACAAACGCAAACAACTGAATAAACACTGCTTGGAAATAGAAACGTGGGAACCAGCAAACACACAGACACACGCAGACAATCCCACACATATATAAGCGCGCATGGACGTAGCGTACGTTTCTGAGACAGAAGCCAGACGCACAGACACGCATATAAATACGCAGAGACACACGCACGCACAGAAACACACATCCACAGTCTAACACGTAAAAACGTGCAGACGTCGTGCGCACGCACATACAAACACATACGGCTAGCATTCAAGCAAGGCAGACATAGAATGGGGCTAAACAATCGACACTGCATCGACATGACGCTAGCGAAGGAACATCCGCAGCTTTAAAAAAAAACTCTACATCAATTTCCTTATATTAGAAATACAAAAAATAAATAAAACTTCAGTTTGGTTTTGGGTAAACGATAAAACACAAAACAAATAGCGACATAACTAAAGACGATACAAATGCACACACTAACCAACCCACGAGGATAGGCACTATGAAAAATTACTAATATTTAGTACTTTCTGCTTGTGAAAATATGTAGATCGCCTGCAAAACGAGCTCTTGCGAGTCGTACGGAGGTTATAGTGCGAAACCAAACACTCTTTTTTCCTTAGCATAATTACGGTATTGATTAGCAAAATTTGTCTGGCGCCTATTTGGCAAATTAACAACGACGACTAGCGGTTGAGTAACTTAATCAATATTGCGATAGTTCCGCATCGATTATTGAATGAACATCCACGTATGAGGTAGGGGTAAATTGACGGACACTGGGGCACAGCTCGATCGTTACAGTCGCTCACATCATCGCTCATCGATAACCCTCGACGGCCTTTCCTTGGCGCTCGGCGCCTGCTGCTCTTTCTTGTTCTCTCACTCGTCTGACAGGCGACAAGGAAAGGATGGCGTGCCGGGAAGTCTCCTTGCTCCAGACGAGACCATCTAAGCTTTTTGTCGTGCCTTGTTCATGCTTGCAGGATAAGGGAGGCTAAGATAGAGTCGAGAATTTCTGTTTTCCTCTATAATCGAATGAGCGGAAAGTTTGTCTCGTGCTTCACAAACGACGGGAGTCGTATTTGTGTGCGCTTATTTAAAACCAGGGTGTCGAACCGGAACCGAACCGAACCGAAAACCGGAACCGAACCGTTATTTTTAGCCGAACCGGAACTGAACCGAACCGAAATCGTCGCCGCCATCTTGGAACTGAACCGGAACCGAACCGAAAAAATATATAACGGTAACCGGTTCAAAACGGTTCAAGGCATTTTTTTATTTTTTGTTTGTATCACAAAGTGAATATATGGGAATACAAAATTGGCAGCTGTATTTCTATGTATTGATCAAATCGTCATATACAGAATTGCAACGTATGATAAATTGTAGGTTTTCGTGGCGCTTTTGTATTGGCACTATGATTAACCATGTGTCACGTTGTCACGTGACGTCATGGTGTCAAAACATGCTGTCAAGTAATATCACGTGACTCACTGAGTCAAGTCGATTTAATTTAAGGAAGTCACTAGGTGTATTAACCTTGTTGACAGCGTGACGTAACATGACATCACAATTTCGCACCGAGAGTCACGTGATACCGTGACGTAAGCGATTTTCTTAACCCCGAGTCGAGTGCCCGAGTTCATGACAGTCGGCATCGCCAAACATTCGAGTAACGGCTCATGTTCAATGAAATATGTTAATAGCCCAAGTCGAACAATATCTGAAGCTCAGCCCAAGCTTTTGCTTTCCAAACTCTAGCGCATGACTATGATGAACACTGACGGTATATAATTAGCGTCAGATCACGTGGCCGTTAGTTCAAATTGCGAGTTGAGGTGGGGATTGACCGCTGTTTCTTTTCTTTATTTTTTCTGCATCTACTATTGCGCGGAGGGGAAAACTAACAGACGTTTTCGCAAGCTATCAGCGTCAGGGGTTACTACTTAGCAGTATTTACTGAAAGTACAAAAAATGTTGCACGACCAATTTTACATCATTGATACACCCAAACATTTTTCGTCGTTGCTGAATTGCCTCAGAAAGATGTACCCGAGGATAGAAGTACTGAAATGACTAAATGCGACTTATTAATATGACGTTACATAGAACTACATGTGTGTACGAGAGAGATACTTGAAGGAAAAAAAAAAGGTCTTAGTGGCCTCAGAGGGACAGCCGAACGTTGGCAGTCGCTCTAAATCTCGCACGAACGTCGTTCTCAAGCTATTCCCCAAGTTTCGACCACCTCTGTATTTTGTTTAAAGGAACAAAAAACGATTTTATGCATTCACTAAATACTACTCACAATCACTCCCTAAAGTTAATAACTGAATAAACGTGTCTTAGCTCTTCTTTCGGGGCAATGGCAGTCGCCAAACAAATTAGAGAAATCTGAGCATTGTTCATGCCCTCAACTCGGAGCCAGAAGCGGCCTGGTGCCTATCCTATGCCTCCAACGTTAATCATACCCCCGCGTTGAGACTGGAAAGAAATAAAACGCGTGCTGAGCTCCAGGCATCGTTAGAGTTCGGCTCTTCTCATCAACGCAGTGGTTGGACACGAGCCGCTACCCAAGTGTCCGCCGAGGCATTGATTGTTACGAGCCGAAGTCTCAAGTGCTCACGCACTTCTCGTGTCCAATCCATGAGCCGCGCTCGACTGTTGTCAGGCGGGTGGTTTTGATCCCACAATTACGTCATCAATTTTTGCGAAGGCGAGACTAAACGAAATAGTCTCATTTTATCCTCGCAATTTCACCGCGGCAAAGAAGCTTCTGAATCAGTGGCGGTCTGTGCGAGTGTACTTGGGCCAGACTAGGACCAGCACGCCTCTGAAAAGTCATGAACATTCCAACCCCATATCGTTTTATTACCCCTTTAAACTTCACGGGGTGCAAAATAAAAGCAATGGAGGGTTGTTGTTAACAAGCGACAAATATAATTGTCAAATTAACTCACCCAAACAGAGAAGGCAATTCCACAGGACTACAAAATATTCTCTGGAGGAGCAACAAAAAAAAAAGAAAGAAAAGGAAGTCTGTGCGTGTGTGTGTGTGTGGGGGGGGGGGGGGGTTAGTTTTAAAAAATACTGTGTTGTAAAGGTTCCTCGTCCCCGCATCTTCGGAGCAGACCAAAAACCGTGGCCCAGGAAACTACTTTGTTTGCAAAAACACTCTCGCCAAAAAGCGCGTTTTTGTCCTGCCAGACTCTCGCCCCGTTCCCCGCGACGATGCACTAAGAATAATAAAACGTGCCTTTCAAATACTTGGCTTTCACTGAGCTTGAACCTCCTGCAGCGTGCATTTTGCACCATTGAATTTGGTTTTCTCAGCAAGAGGAAATCACAATGACCACCAGAATGTAGTGTGATGACGTCACGTGCATACCATGTTAAATAGTTCAGCTTTCTGGTGAAATGCGATGTTCGCAACACTAGCAAGAGATGTCCTAATTGTAAAGTTGTGCACTATTTATAGCAGTCTCGGGATGATATACGGCAGCCTAGAGATATGTGTTAGAGCTCACGACTGTTGAAGCATAGTGTAGTAAAGTGAGGGCCCAAAACAAGTGCAAGTAAAAGCAAATATAACTTTAGCCTCCCGAGGCAGTATTTCGCGAAGTTTCGAGCTCATGCAAGCTGATAAAATGTGATTTACATTAGGATTTCAAAAATCTTTGTCCTTCGGGCTATTTAAGCATAATTAGGAATTTGATTGCATGCATCTTTATACATCTCTTTTTGCAGTAAGGCGTTCTATAAGGAATTATTTTGAAAAATGCCATTAATTATCTCTCTTTTTGCACATTTCGTGTATTTGCCTTTCGATCTGTCATGTGAGCACAGAGTCCTTTTTGGCGTATTCTGCAACCCGATGTTTCACACTGCCAATCAGCGAACAAAAAACACATTTACGCAGACTCAACAGCTCGCGTAGTTTCGAGTATCGTCCTTCCGTGGTGGCCTCAAGCGGTTATGTGAACTTTATAAAGTAAAATTTATTGATCATTATAAAAATATATATATATTTAATTAGTAACTAGAGGTTTGCCAACATGAATAAAGGGCCGACCATCCTAAAGCAATGCCTCCCCCCCCCCCCCAATTATCTGAAAGGTGCTCTGCAAATCTTTTCCGGCGTTTTTATCCTCGACAGGCAGGTTGTAAGTGATTTGGGACAGCCTTAAGCCCGGTTCGCACAGTTGCGTTTGACTGCGTTTGACTGCGTTGCGGCAGCGAGACACCAGGACATCCCTGCTGCTTATATCGCGTGCCAAGAAGATTCCTTGAATTGGATTCCACGCTTCATACGAAGCACAGATGTGCCGGTGACTCGCTTTCGGTTCTCGCCGCAACGCAGTCAAACGCACTCAAACGCAAGTGTCTGAACCGGCCTTTACACGCATTTCCGATTTTGATCCACGCGATAGCGATAACTGGCCTCTTTTGCATCCCATTTTCATTCGCCGTGGAAACCTACCTCGCGTGGACTAGTCAGGAGTGTGTCTGCCTCGCAACCGAAGGGTCGTGGGTTCGAATCCTGTCTAAAATTCTTAAATATTTTTCTTTAAGGCAAAGTAATTACATTTCATGTTTTAATCACTTTCATTCCACGCGTGATGTCCCGTTTCACATGAGCATGGTGGGTTGTTTGAAATTCCTGCGCGAGGGCATGTGGCCGAGACGTTATGACCCTATCGACCAATCAGGATTTTTCAGTCACGCCGCCGACATCGGCTTTTCTGCGACATGAGCTCCTTAAAGGCCTGTTCACACATGCAGCGGAGCGCTACAAGCATAGCGCTGACCTCGCGCTAAGCGCGTGCTGACGGGAGCGTTCACCAGCTTTGTATCGCACCGTCAAAACTGTTGCTCATGGCAGATTATAAATAGCAGACGACACGTGAGTAGCGCTACATCAGCGCTTCGCTGCATGTGAGAACCGGCCTTAACGCTGTCGCGTTAAGGAGCTCATGTAGCTGTCACGTTAAGGAGCTCATGTCGATGATTTTAACGCTGTCGCGTTAAAATCATCGAGTAGCAAGGGTGGCGCTCATTTGCAAATTAAATCGACCAACATCTTGTCGAGAACAAACCTCAACAGCCAGGCTATGCCAGCTTGTCCTGTATGAGAAAATGTTCGCTTGGGCAAGCGCTATTTTGGGTCAGATTCAATCTGAGTGCGAAGGTGCGTGTAGATTAGAGTGAAAAATTTCGATTACTCTTTTCTGCACGATTAGTCGCATGCATCGCGGCGCTGAGTGTAAACAATGTTTGGTTAGGAAAACAAGCATTGTGATTGCCGCTCGGTGTTTCTATAAAAAATAGACTGAAAGGGATTGTCCTAAAACTTTCGTGACATTTTGAAAATTTCATTGCTATTAGCTCAGTTGTGTCGTCCATATATATATATTGTGAAACGTATTTCATGAACCATATTTCACGATATATATGGCCACGAGGTGCCCATTTCATGATTTTGTGTGCTGTAATTAATTCCTTACTTAGTTCAAGGACACAATCACGATTTAACTTTTTATACTGCGACGCAAAGCAAAGTTGTACCAATCACGGGTATTTTATGCGACCTACCACACTTCGCGACAACATTTTATACCGTGTAAATAGATCAGCTCAGGACAGGCAAGGGACAGTATAGTTCTAAATTTCAAGCTGATCTATTAACAGGTATGTACCAACAAGCTCAACTCTTTCCTGTTGTACTTAAACATTTTGATTCAGGCAAAATATGTATGACCTGTAAACAAAGGAATGTTGAGTCGTATGAACACGATGTTATGTACGTTAATGTAGATTTTCTTTTACTGTTGCGTCAAAATTAAATACCTGAATTTCATATTTCGGGTACCTGAAAATAAAAATTTATTGCACGGACGATAGAAGAAACTATAAAATTAATCGCTTCAAGGCGTAAATAGTATCTATTGCCAGAACAACGCGGAAAATATATTCTCAATTTAGCGGTTCAAACCGGTTCGAACCGGTTCGAACCGGTTTGAACCGTTATTTTTTGCTCCCCGGAACTGAACCGGAACCGAACCGAAAGCCGTGAACCCGAACCCGAACCGAACCGATAAAAATTTCGGTTCGACACTCTGTTTAAAACACACACACAAACACACATGCGCATGCACACGCACACACACACACGCGCGCACGGACACAAACACAGAGAGCTGCGGCGCACTCCCTGAGACGCTTACCGCAGCCCAGTGGACTAAGATGGCAACGCACAGTAGGCGATTATTGGAAAGGCCTATAATAGATGTATTTTTTTTTTAAATTGCCGAGAAAGTCGTCGTCAACTGCACTACATACATTTAGGTACTGTGAGGCCCCTGTATCATTTATTTCTGTGAGAGTTGCCAGCAAGAAAGAAAACAATATTCTCCTTCTTGCTGCTGCCAAGAGGTTTTCAATGATATGAAGGTCGCAAGCGTTCACAATGTCATGTCTTCTTTTAACGATATATAAAATTAAGTCAAAGTCGTCCGGTATAAAAGAAAATGTTTTCTTAAATTTATTTTTTGGTTCACGTAACGCCATTTTCTCAAACTTTCCTGTTTTCCCGCTAGTCATATTCTCACTGAGCTTCAGCTTTCGATAAATCGTAGTTGTTTTTTACCCTAAACAAAAACAAACAAACGTGGTACTCTTAAGAAAAACACACACAAAAAAAACACGGTATCAAGCAATTCCGATACCATTTAACTCCGGTACATTTGTTTCTTTATGTATTCCAAATATCCTGGATTGGTCTCTCCAACGACACTCTACTTGAAAGCTAGCCCAACTTCCGGTACACTCATGACGCGGTGTACGGGAAAAAAAAAAGATTGAAATTAATTTACATGATTCTAAACTCCCTGCAGAGAGATTAAACGGCGGCCGTACGCTTCTGAGTGTATCCAGCCATAGGCGCCGACTACGGGGGGCTCGGGGGCCCGAGCCCCCCGAACTTTCCCGGGGGGGGCAGAGCCCCCCCCGGCGGTGCCGGGCTCCCCCCCCCCTTCCGCCCGAGCTCTTCGGAAAAGCAAGTACCATCGCCTCCGGAACCCTGGCCCTGGGTGCACCTAATTAATCTCATCTGTGCGCCCAGGTGCCCGCACATATCGATAGCTGGCACCCAGTGGATAAATTGTTCTAACTATTCGCGCAGTCCTGTTCGAAGACCCTACGTAGTATTAGCAAATACGATAAAGGCTAGTGATGGAAATTCCTTCGAAAGCCATTGGAAGTAGTCGCGAATGACGGAAGTGGCACCTCTAGCGGACCTGCAGCCTACGGAAGTAGACGACATAATACGTTTTGTAAGCCCCATTTTGTTTTCCCAAACGTTGAAACAATTCATCATGGTCAGTGCGCTTGAACCCCGGAATTCACTGATCACAACTGCAATGACAGCTAAATTATAGGGTCACAAAAGCAGACATTTGTTTAAGTATCATGCCGTAAGCATGCTTATGCTACGTTCTCCAGGGGATTACACACGTTTGGGACGTCTCTTTCAAGCGAAAAAAGAATTCAAGCGTTTTAAACAACCGTTCACAAAGGTTTCTCTTGATGTTCTCGGCACAACGCGATAATCTTGATAACCGTCCGTTGTTGCTGTTTTCACCAAGGGTTTTATTATACCCACGCCTTCGGCCCCCCGCCACCATGCCCGTGTTTGTATGTGTGTGTGGCGGGGGGGGGGGATTAAGGCGGGCTTGTCGGGCCCCATAGCCCCCCCCCCCCCCGGGAAATTGAGAACTTTCCGCCTATGTATCCAGCAATACTCGCAACAAACATATCCGTTCCTTTCGTCGGCCCGAACGCTCTGAGGACTGTTTTAAATATTTCCTTTTCCCTTTTACTCTCTGCGACTAAACCCCTCCCTGAGGATACGCTCTCGTGTCATTCGCTTCAATCGCTCTGTGTATTCCTTGCTCCTTATGACGCAAATCGTAACCTGTGAACTAAGCAAAAAAAAAAAATGTTCAGCCTTTCCACTTTGTGGTGAAGAAGGAAGAAGCGGAGCTGTACTATGTGCCGCCATCTATGAGCGACGCCGGCGACCAGACAACTGGCAAACCGGTTGTCTGGTT
>JAZHYW010005995.1:0-87769 GCA_037355805.1 Ixodes ricinus | reverse complement strand
ATAGCACTTTATACACAAAAAGCCACCCAAAGTGACACCACTTTTGTCTGCACGCATGATGGACATTACTTTAAGATTTTGAAAATCGTGGAAGTAGTTTTGGCAACTGATTCTTGCTGCGTCCTCCTCTGCAAGAAAGTGGTTCTGGAGGAATTGCAGCAGCTTCCAGAGCACATCAAGAGTGCTTTATCTCAGAGATACATTATTTGCTGTGTGGAGTCCTGCACTGTCAAAAGCAGCTGTGTTTACATTGAATTCATCTCAGAAAAAGTCCTTCATTTTTGACCTCCCAAATGTAATAGCGCGATTAGTTGGGTTCTAAACAGTCGTTCATTTAAATTTGGCTAGCGAACCTCTTTGAGTGCCGCGCCTGAGTACACTCTTATGTACACTCCCTGCCATGCTCGAGTGTACCCGTGATATATGTTGTCTATTTACTCTCTGCTGCTCCAAAGTATGAGTATGACTACCCCACTTTGAACTTTATTTTGCAATTAGTTGTCCTTAGACTTTGTCCGTGTTCTTGAACTGTGTTACCCCACTCCAAAGGCAGACCGACATTACGCTGTATAAACTTACATTAAATTCGCTTTGCATTGGAAAATCAGTGGACACATTTAGTGTCATTTTTATTTGTTTTGCTGTGTGTTAATGATGACAGATTGATACTGTATATTTTGATCTTTCAAAGTTCTTTTGATGTAGTTGATTGTCCAATTCACATAAATTGCATTTTACGGTATGTGCGCCGCACGTAACTCTTTCTTTGATTTGCCCTTTGACAGATGTTTGTGTGTGCTTTGACTGCACTTCCGACCTTATGTTTCAAATTCGGATGTGCCGCAAAGACCCATGCAGAGTCCAATTCTCATGGATGTTTTCATAATGACCTAAGTTTAATTGTTTTTAGATTATAACAAACTGATTTGGCAGGTCACACTCTTGCGGAACTGTGAAATGCTTATGGTGTGAATCAGCATGCGATTGGTGTTGTAGTAAGCTGATGCCCAATATTTCTGACTTTTTTGTTAATTAATTCATCTGAACTTGTCTCATTACCCACATAAAGCATGGTGCAGCAGTGTTTGACATTTTTCTCTGAAGTTTTGTAGAATTTAATCTGGTTTAACCTATTTCTGGGAAGAAAATATTAAAAAATTTCTTTAAGAATATTTAAGTATGTCTGCTCTTACTTTTTGGATTGGTGAAGTGTTTCCTAGCTAAATAAATAAAGCTGACCTTTCGTGTGGGCATTAACATGCCATCAATTCAGTTGCAAATAAATTAATTCAATGTAGTTTCAAGTCCCCTGTGAAAATCGTGAGATGGGTAGAACATGACAAATAAATAGCTTCAACAGTGTTAAGAGAACCGTTTTTCGCGACTTTATTTTGCACAGCGAAGGTTACGAATGACGCTGCGCTATTCAATTCGCACACCTACATATCAATTGAGAAAGACGGGTCAATCTGGTAACTAGTTGGACCAGTTAGGCCAATATGGTGACCAGTTTGATTAATCTGGTTACCAGTTTGACCAGTTCGGCCAGTCTGGTGACCAATTAGGCCAATCTGGTGACCAGTTCGGTCAATCTGGCTACCAGTTCCACCAGTTTGATTTCCTGTTAGACCAGTCTGGCCAGTCCAAATACCAGTTTGACCAGTCCAAATACCAGTCTGACCAATTATATTTTCAAACTGGTCTTTCCAATGCACCTTTTCCGAGAAGCGTTTTGCGCACACGCGAGCGCCCGATGCCAAGCGGCGGAAGTTGGCACCAAAAATCGAGGAAATTCGGAAGGAGGCTGTAGATCAGCGAGTAGAAAACGTAATTGCAGCATACATATAATTGTGTTACGCAAGAAAAGGAAGCGGACGGAAAGAGTAACACGACGTTTAAGTGGACGCCACGGATGCCCCACTTGGACGGCGCGTTGGGCACGCCCCGCTGCTCAGAGAACGAAGAAACTGGTAGCGTAGCTCCCATTATCGATTGGTAGCGCAGGTAGGTCCCTTCCTCAATTTTTAGTTCGTGCAGCCACCGCCTGGTGCCGTCGGTATGTGAAAAAGGTCCATAGGGGTGCTCTTATTGATTTGGCCGTTGGTGTGCGTTGTAATGATGGAGCGGGTGTTTTGACTATAACATAATCGGTTTAAGACTTTGAACTTCGTTTTTCTGGATCGCAATATGGGTTGTGTTTTGTACCGGCTTCTGATCATGAGACTGGGGAAAAAAATCCTCCTGATTCTTCAGTTTTAATTAAGACCCCATATAGCAAAGAAGTTGGATAATAACATCAAGCAAATTATATTCCCGCGTGCACGACCGAGAAGGGACTATTCTCCTTACAACTAGAAGATTCGTGTTTGCTCGTTATCACGTGTGCGAAATATAAGGAGGACTAAAGGACCTTGCCTAGTCAGGCTCGAACGTTTCAGGTTGAATGTTTGAGATCACGAGTGTAGCAGGTAAGCAGTCGAGCGTGAGCTTTGCCGACTCACTCATATTCTACCGACGTTGAGGCACATTCGCTCTCGTTCCAGCCAGCGGTCCCGCAGCCAGCGTACGCCGACGCCTCGACGTACGCTGCTGCTCTTTCGAAGCTTTCCTCCTTCTGTTTCTGGCACAAGTTGGTCAATTAAACATTTATTTTAGTTTACAGTCGTTGAGCCTTTGCCCTCCGGGACGTTTCTGGTGGATGTGCGGAGTAAAGAGGAAATCGTCCCTTTTGAATCATGCACGTGGCATATATATATATATATATATATATATATATATATATATATATATATATATATATATATATATATATATATATATATATATATATATATATATATATATATATATATATATATATATATATATGATTATGTTACCAGTTCGTTGATCGCAGAAATGTGCACTGAAAAACTGTTTTGTCAGAAATCCTTGAAACCTTTCTTGGCCTGTACTTCGACCTTTATACACTTCATGTCACCGCCATACGTGATTCGGCTTCTCAGTGTTGCAACCTTCTGAAATATTGCGGAAGCGAGCTCTTGGGGAAGGCGCTCGCGCACCTCGGGCATCGATAGAATCTGTGCACGGCACTCTTTGCGTCCGAAGTCCCACAAAAAGTTGACCCCGAAAATTGAAGTTTCGTCGATCGGCAACAACGTCTCTCTACGCGAGTAACGCACTCCCTTAGAAAGAACAACTGAAACCGCGTAGCCATCGCGTCGTCTGCTAGCAAGTCAAACCCGGTGGTGAAAATTTATTACGGGCTTTCGTCAGCGCTTTATAGTACTGAGACGATAGAAAACATTTTCGTGATTAGATATTGAGAAAACAAAATGCTCAGAAAAATATTTAATTTTTTTTATCAGTCCATTCCTATCTTATTGTCGAGCCCACACATGTAATTGTCCACAACAACGACCCTAGCAATCGTTTGTTGAGAGCGGAGCGCCATGTTGTGATGTCATCATGTCCAGGGTCAATAGACCTGTTGCAAAACGTACAGCGCCACGTCAGCAGAGGGTTTTGGGAACCCTCGGTACATGATCACGCGCTTTCTCGTTGTGCCTCCGCGAATGCGCGTGGGTAGCGTCGGTTACCGCCAGCAGCCATCGATGCCATCCGCCATCCCGGCCCATCAGCCGGAACATCGTACTTCTTTGGCAGCCTACCATATCTGTGGCAGCATAAGCACATCGCCACAAGTGAAGCTATTCACTTATTTGAATACCGTATTTCTTCCCAACTTACCTTCCCGACTTGCAGTGTCACCGAAGGCGCTTATTTTGCACCGCAACCGATGCAGGATTCGACTAGATTTGACAAACCGTTTGGGTAGCAGAGGACGGAGACAATACAAAAATGCGCGATGAGAAAGCGGGCAGCCTCGCAAGCTAGTCAAACCTCTCCCCCATTTCCGCGCGCTCGCCGGCTCGTCTGGCTGGTCCGGCAAACACCTTGTAGAAACTAAGGCTGCGCTCTTCTCGTGACGTCGCAAAGGAAGGCCATGGGGCCACGCGTCGAAGCAAAGTCAACGCACGTGGATCGACAGTCGTAATGGGCTTTAGTCACATACGCAATTCTTATTAGCTAAAATGAAGCTGCACATAGCAACGGGTCTAGAAAACATGTTATTACACGGGCAAAACATTACGTCGCTAAATAATCGGTACGAAGGGTACGAGGTATCCGTATAAGACGTCGGCAGAAAAATGTGGATGTTTAAGTCGAAAGTATAGAGTCACGCAACTATTTCTGTAGGAATGCATATTTTATAGAGAAATACTTCGAAAAAATGGTGAGACACGCAGTGATTGAACACAGCAAAACAGATCACAGATAAGCATCGAGGTAGACATCAACGCGGACACTGCTAGACAAGCTTCGCCTACATTCATGTAAGCGCGTGTTATCGCGTGCAGTCACTAAATTATTGCATTATACCTCGGCCACATGCAAAATTAATGTAATTTCGATCGAATGACATTACATGATTGAATGACAGGATCGAATGACTTTAAGTGATTATATGAGCGACGCTCGCTATAATCACTCAAGACTGCGAGCTGATTAAATCCCATATCGTCTAATGAAAATATATTAACTTTTCCGTGTGGCATGGGTACTAAACTTACTATATACAGTCAACTAATTTCCTTCTTCTATGGGCTCGAGCTGCCTTAGAACAAAGTATAACTTATTTTGTATGCAATAATACAATTACCTTAATAAAGTTAAGATTTTAGTCCTCCTGACGCCCAGCAATGGAGACTCTGTACAATATACTGGACAACAAAATCTGAGCGACAACGTTGATAGTATTGCTTTTTTGCGCATAGAAACCCGTTGTCTCATATTTTGGACACCTAGTGCCGCCATCTGGTGAGTAGTGTTGAAGATGTTTATGTTGCAGCGCCACTAAGCTCATTCAAAATGGCAGCGCTCAGCGGCTCCACGTTTTACGGTGACGGCGAGAAAAGTAAGTATGTTTTCCGAGATATCTGACTTGTTATTCAACTTTTTATTGCTTGAGTATTAAACGCAATGGTACAGCAAACACATAGGACTGCAGATTTTAGCTTCAAGCACGTCTGCTTTTATGTACACTTCACAAACTTTGTGGTGTCCAATACACTGGACGTTGGGCCTATGCCCGAGCTACGCGAGTTGATGCGACTTTCCGTTTCGTGTTGGCGCCTCATGAAGGCAGGACACTTGCTTTTCATCGTTACTCAGTTTTCTATTGGTTTGGTGTTACTTAGGGGCCAGACCGCATCAACGGTGACGCAACAGCTGACGAAATCCTCGAACGAATTGCACGGGGCCAGACGTCAGACATGAATCTCTCAGACAGTGATGACGATGTGGCGGATGCCAATTTTTCTGCACCAGCTTTACCTGATGCACTTAGTTCAGACGAGGATGATGCCAGCGATGACGAAGAGCCTTCCACCTCGTGCAGAACTAAACGGATGCCGTCATGGGAGGCCGGTCAAGGGTAAGGATCAAGACTGCACATGTTTGCATTCTTACAGTGCCTTTTCCCAGGAATTAAACCAAAAGCAGTACTTATTTTACTCTTATTTTTATGCAGGCCGATTTCGCCTTGGATGGCAGGTTTCTCTGCTTTCCTGACGGTCAGCAAGGACGGGCTTCCTGGGCTCCTAATGAGTACTTCCAGCAGTACATCACTGATGAAGTTTTCGAAAGTATGGCACTGGCATAGGAACACGAAACATGTCGCTGAGACCGGAAAAAGCGCTTCAGGCATCTGTGGACAGAGTATTGAACTGAGACCCGGAACCGTAAACCGAAAAGCAGAAAAAACTGTTCTTTTCGCCAAAACCGGAGTTGACTCGGAACAAAATAATTTTGCTCGCTCGGAGCGGAACCGATATGTCTTTCCATGCGGTTTTCAGTTCATACGCGAAGTCAGGTTGCGTGAAAAGTGCGTGGCGAAAAACACAGAATTTAAAAAGTAAACAAGAAAATGAAAAATAAAAAAAAAACTTTTTGAGCAAACAACGGAATTGAGCCGGACCGAAATAATAATTTTTTGGTTCCTGGGCAAAACTGATCAATTATTTTGAGGTGTTTCGTTAATGTGGGAAGTCAAAAAGCGAAAAAATGGGTAGCGGAAAGCTCCGTAACGTTCCACTATCAGGTTTTCACATAACGGTCGTCTTCATTATTTATAAAGTTCGTCTCGAGAACTCAAACGAAATGAGCACACTATAGTCCGTTGCAACCTAAGAACGAAGGGCGAGGGTAAGACGGGCCGAGGAGGAGGAAGCCGACGAAACGCTGGAAGAGGAGAAAGGAAACCTCCTTCTCTCTTTAGCGTTCTATCTGCTTCCTCCTCCTCTCCCTCCGTCTTACCCTCGCCCTTCGTTCTTAGGTTGCAACGGACTATAACTATAAATTCTCCGGAATTTCTGGTCTTATGTATTACTTTAACAAATGCCCACATTCGTTCCAACCATCTCTTGGGGACCGGAAATGGCTCATCAAATGAAATTTAACACTAGAACTTACCCAATTCGCACGTCAGCGAAAGTGACCAATTAATGAGCCTGTTTGGTGGCAAAACGGTTAGTTGGGCTAGTTGGTTTTTCATATCGGACTAGGCACAAAAAAGGACAAAGAGAGGTATAGACAACACTCCTAGATGCTGTTTATACCTCTCTTTGTCCTTTTTTGGCGTTTAGTTTAAGCTTTGTCTGGTGTTTCTTGTCTTCAATTTTGTAGAGTTGTGGGCAATTTACTTTAAACGCCTTGATTTCATTGTACAACCGATCAGATAAGAAAGCGATACAAAGGCCAATGGATATATTAGAATCTGCACTAGTTGCCGTACTATGGTGCATATAATCTGCGATCTAAATAACTAAGCTGATTTAATATTCTTTATAAAAAATGAAATCTAGCACCGGGACGGGGAGGGGAGATTCAATCAACATATACAGCTACAGAAAACAGCAAAACAGCCTCGATCTCAGGTTGCAGAAACAGCCAAGACCAAAACGTTTTCTGCTCAAAAATACAAACATCAAGGCGCACAGCTCTTCTGAGCATTGCTAGACAAGGAGCCGTGGCTTTCGAGGGACGCTAACATGTTACAGTTTTGGGAGGAGAGAAGTGAACGCCACCCATTACTCTACCCATTGTCGCAAGTAGCCCTGGGAGGGCCTGCGACCCAGGTCAGCGTGGAGCCAGCCTTTTCTGCACTGAAGTTTATTCTATCGACTCAGAGGTGCCGTCTTTCCCCGGATATGCATGACGACGTCCTGCTTCTTTTGTCAGCTGCCTGACATTGAACTGCGTTTTCACCCACGTGCCGAGGTGCCCCAGCACTAGCTCGTTCGTTCCATACAGTAATGTGAGCCTTTGCTTTCTATATGTAACACTTTCATAAAATATGTATGGTTTATCTTTAGCTGTCGGCAATTGTTTTTGTAGCATATGAGTACGAACCGGGTCAAACCGGTTAGACCTTTTGTTTTTTCACTCCGGAGATTGAACCTGAGCTGAACCGTTTTCCCTGAACCGGAACAAGAACCGGAACGAAAAACATTCCGGTTCGACACCCTGTCCGTGGAGGAGTTGAAAGTATTTTTTTTTAAATTTCGGCTTCAATGTACTGCTTAGGCTACCTACAAATCAGGATGTACTAGCAGTATAGTACAAGGGTGCCTTCCATTGCGAACGGCATGTCCAGGAATATATATTTTCAACTGCGATCTCGACTAAAATTTGTGAATAACCTTTAGGTAAGCCTGCAGGTCAAGGGAACAAGACAGGCTTCTGCCGAATCAGACCTCTTGTGTCGTCTGTATTGAAAAGTTGCCAGAAGCTTCCCCGCGAGGATATCTTAGTATTGATGAACAAATGGTACCATTTAGAGGAAGAACACAAGCGAGGCGGTTTGTACGGAAACCAAACCCCGAAGGGCTTAAGAATTTCGTACTTGCGACACCAAGCTGCCTGATTCTTGACTTCCAAATATACCAAGGCAAGAAATGCACCCTTAGCGAGGCAGTTCTGGAATCGGCGTGTCAGCTGTGCTCAGACTTACAGGCACACTCACTCCAGGAACCATACTGTTCTTTGACAGGTATTTCATTTCTGGGGCACTGCTCGATAAGCTTGCGGTGATGGGCATTCCCGGCACAGGGACGATCATTAATAACCGCATCCCGAAGGGTGAAAAACTGTCCACTGAAAAAGAGCCTAAGGCCAAAGGGCGCGGAACATTCGAGATGAAAGTGAGGAATGACAGCCAACAAATACTAGTTCGCTGGTATGACAACAAGTCAATCACATTCCTCTCGTCAATTCATGGTAAGGAGCCCGAGGATACCTGTCGTAGATGGTCAGCTAAAGAGAAGAGGCACATAGACGTTCCCAGGCCAACATTGTACGCTTGTACAACATGAAGATGGGAAGGGTTGACATAAAAGCACGAGTAAAAAAGAAGACTCTACGATTTCATCTCGTTGACATTGCCTTAAGCAAGGGGTCTCAAACAGGCGGCCCGCGAGCCGCACGCGGCCCGTGATTCTCTGAGACGCGGCCCGCAAGTGTCCCGTGGGTGCGAACATTCGTTCCTATGCCTCGAGCACAGCATGCGCATAAATAATGACCTCTTGTCGTCCATTCATTTCCACTGGAAACGTAGCTCTGCTCTTTTGACATTTTAACATATATGGCACTAATCTGTTTTCTTTTAGATCGAGGATTGTTTCGTCTAACATGTCGTTAAGACAGAAAAATTTTATTATAATTCTGCTATAAAAATCGCCAGGAAAGCAAAAACGTAGGTATGAAAAGAAATATTTCTAGACATATTGAACTCTGTTACTTCCCGGGTTAATTGTGCGACATAGTAACGATTCCGTGCTTGGTTTTAGTTGTATTGAAAAATTCCAGCGCGTTGGCTGGATGGTGGGATTATAGATATTGTAACTACACTATGTACAAATCTAAAGTAGTTGTATGAATCAATCAAAGCTAAAACCGGCATTTGCAAAACGTTTTTTTACAAAAAGCGATCCCTTCATTAGTAAATCTCGGTGCTCGCTGAAATACTCGGCTGCTTTGCAACGTGCAACACCATCTCTGTTATTTTTCTTTTTCCTAATATATATTAACGTCCCCTCCCCCCCCCCCCCCCCCCACTTGCACTATGTTGGCCCCCGACATTTTGGGGTTCTGTTGTCTGGCCCCACACTCAAATGAGTTTGAGACCGCTGCCTTAAGCAATTCCTGAATTCTGTACACCCGAGACATGCGCTGCCCAACAGAGGCGACAGAAGGACGTACTGAAATCATTAGAGTTTCGCTTGTCTGTAGGAGAGGCCCTTGTTGCAGAAGGCCATAGGGAGCCTTCTGACACTGACGGTGACACAGATTTTCCCCTGCAGCAAAACGAGCTAGGCTGCCTCCAATCGAAGCTAGATCGAAAACATTAGGACACCTGCAAAGACTTGCGGATGTAGTAATTGCGGCCCATTGTAGGTTAGAGGGATGTAACATGAAAACTAAATTATTTTACGTTAAGTGCAAGTTGTTCTTTTGCATGACCAAGTAAAGACAGTACTTCAAGAAAGCTCACACAAAGTAAAGAAACTGAGTGCCAACATGTGGGATGTTCATAGTATAGAAGAATAATTTGTATGTTTATGTATCTTTGAGTTCGCATGAATAAAAGCTGCTTTATTTTACTTGATCAAATGGAATGGTTACTTCCTCAAACACAAATATATATTTAATCTAGATTGCCTCGTTGAAAAAATCAAGATGTACAGGCCCAATGTCCAATATACTGGACACTGTGTTGAGCCATTCTGGCAGTTCAAATAGAAGTAAAACCGCTGTAGTGTGGTACTTCGGCCATATAAAATGTATTCTGAAAATTTAATGAGAATCTGCTGCAGTCAAATCGTCTTGGTCCTAAGGAGGATAAACGCGGTAAAGGCAATAAAATAACATTAGTATCAATAAACACATAAGCACAAACAACACTTTCAATAATCACCCAAACTTGTTATTCACATTCCAGTAAAAATTAGAATGTTATGAGGAATATTTACAAATGTTGACGCAAGAACACACGGATATCAACGATGAATAAAATTCCATTCTATCACGAAATTTAAAAAAAAAAATTATGCAGCAATTTACTTGCGTCTTACATTACCAAGAAAGCCCGTAAATAAGTGTTTTTCTCTCCGGTCGATCGTATCCATGCGTCCCGGAATATACGCCACAAAAACATTTGAACACAAACTCCAAGAAGTCTCTCCCTGTTGAGAGAGAGGTCTATTGATAATCGACTAGTATTCTCGCTGACTAGTCGCCACACATATCACTCAAACTGTAGCATGATTGTTTCGCGATTCCACATAAATGACGTAGTATCAAGCAAACACACACACACAAAAAAAAAACTACCCGAGATTCCGGTGACGACAGAAAAACGACGGGAAGAGGGAAACAAGTATTAAAAGAACCACACACGAGAGCAGCGTGCGATGAAATGCTTATCGTTGTCGGCACTTCTCTTGCTCGTGTGCGCTCCCTGCGGCGATGACTGGATTTTTTTCCCGGTTTCCTTCCCTTCTGAAATGTCTCAGCGTTCCTTTTTGACAGTAGCTCACACGCAACGTAAATTTATCAGGGAGTCGGAGCCTGTATGAGTGAAAAAAATGTCGCACCGGGCCGGTTTATTTAAAAAGTGTGGATAAACATAAATATACATTTGGCACTTTCAACCTTGGTAGCGCGTTGTCAATTACGTTTATATTATATATGTAATAAATTATACAGGACTGCGCCTTTAAAACGTATATTAATGTCGGATAAACTGCGCACGAACACCACGCGCCGCTTGACAGAAAACATTTTTTTCAAGTCGATACCAGATATTTTCTTACGTTGTTGCGCCATGGCCTTCCTTCTCCAACATTGTAACGTAACCGCTCGCAGCGCTACGGCCTTCATTCCAGGAGGTGTTGGTCCGGCTCGTCAGACTCGACTGCTCGAGAGTTGTTCCCTTGGTAACCTGCGCTGCCCCCGCATGTCACGTTGCAGCAGGAGGAAAGGCGATGAGAGGGGCGTAACGAGGAGTCCCTCTCATTTTCTTCACACTCGCACTTAAAACGCAGAGGTTTTATTGAGAGACCTTGCATTTCTTGCGTAGTCAGTGGTTATGGGTTGCGACACGTTTGAAAAAGATGTGACCGAATTTCTTTAAACCATTTTTTTTTCTTTTTCTATTCGAATGTCGATGTTTATTTAACGCGATTTGTTGAGTATTGTCGATGTTGTTTCGGAACCCCGCAAAGATGTCGTTTTCTTGCGAAAGGCACTTTGTCGTAAAAAACCCTTCCTGTGCGTTTCAAATGGGACGAGATAATGGGGAAAATTGAAATTTGAAATCTTGAAAGTTCTCACTTGTGAGATATATGTTTTTATACTTTAGCAATGTAAATTCTTGTTTTTATCAGTGCTTGAATGGCCGAAGGTTATTGCAAAGCGACTTTTGTTTTTGTGAATTCGATATTTTCGCGATTGTGCGAAGTGTTAGATAACCGAATATTTAGTCGTTACAACTTTACCGACTGGACCGGTAAATATGGTGTAGCATTCACTTTACGCCATGCCCTCGAGGGGGTGTTCTACCCAATTTCTCAAAAGACATTACTACACGTGTATCTCCTAAAATACATTTTACTGTTGTGATGCACAAGCGGTCTAAATAATTAGGGCATCCATGATAATATAGTTACGGCTTTTATTTCTTGGGTAATATTACACACGTTTCGATTTTCTTTGTTTGGTACGTAAAATCTACACTTAAGAATAATTGTGGCATTACCCAGTTTTTCCATGAGGTAGCTGGGAACAGAGCAAAAAAGCTACGTCGTTTGTTCCTCAACCACCGTGACACTTTACAATATAATTCCAGTTACCATTGTCACTCACTAACATGTAAAGAATAAGTTGAATGTTCGGTTTTATTATTTCAAGGCGGGTCACACAGTTGCAGATCGGACATGTGTTGAAGTCAAATCATACAAGTTTTGTTGTGTAATCAAAGACTTGAAAAATAGGAGTGTGCAGGTCTTATGCCCCTGCAGTTGTCGTTCCACAGATAGTACTTTGGTGTAGAGCCGCAGAGGAGATCGAAGATGAAATCACAGCATGTAGAATTCTTTCGCAGTTGGCTTGCGGGAATAAGGAGAGCGCATGCGTCCTCTATGGTGGTGGAAAATGAAAGCCGGTGAAAAATTGATTCAATCGTAAGAATATTAAAAACGTATTTCATGTTAAGCAACAATAAACGTAAGCTAAATAAGCTTAAGAACCCTTTGATGCGTGCATCTGTAACTTTGTTTTTGATTAAAAAAACTAAAGGATACTAACAGGAATATAAACATTATATTAAACCACCGGTAAAAAAAAACTAAACAAAAAAGAAGAAAACAATGACCGCATAAATGAATACATCGAACTATAATTTTTAATCTGTAAGTAAACATAATTGGTGTGTCGTCTGCCCTTAACTGAGGGCTCAAACACTTCTAGGATCAGTATGCAGGATATTTCAGCGAAGGCTTTTAAAAAATTCCGAAAAATAGGACGGTTGACAAAGAAAGCAAATATTTCCGGGAACAAACTGCAATCTACGTGGAAGTCAATCATTGTCAAATACAAAACAAAAAACCTACTTATTTTCTAAATATTAAAGCAAAATTTACTAACTACATTTTTATTTAGCGAGTATAAACATATCGTTCCAATGAGTGATCTCGCAAGCATCACCAAAAACCCCTAGATTAAATAATTTTATTTATGTAAAAGACAAAAACAACATTTTACAACGTTAAAAAAATAACGCTCAATTCGGAAACGTTTTGAGGTTTTGATTTTCTATCAGAGTGCGTCTTGGCGACAGAGGTCCTGCTCCGCAGTGGCCGAGACGTGCAACAGACGTGTTCTGTATTTTTCTTCCTTTCTACGAGGGAGGCGATGTAGCTGCTTCGCGCCTACGCCGCCGAGAGCAGGACCGCTGGCGCAAGTCTGCGCTCCGATAAGAAACCAAAATATACAAACGCGTCCCAATGATCAGCGTTTCTTCGGAAGGTTGTGAAATGCTCCAGAGCCTTATATCTTTCTCAAATTATATTTTTTGGTAATGCTTGTCAAGAATTCACATTATAACCATATGTTTATTTTCACTATTTTTTACGTTAATAAGGCAATTCTAGGTAATACTTTACGTATTAGTTAGTTCTTTACAATCCTCGGCGGCCGCAATGGCTGGCAGTTAGTTTGCGGAAAAGAGTTTCTTCGTTTGTCAAGAACCTGTGTTTATGGATTTATGAAAGCCTTCGCTGAAACAGTGCTTCAGAAAGGACTGTTTCAGTCCTTTACGATGTTTTGTTATTTAATTATATAAATACAAACTTCATTAGCTTCAGCTTTCAGTAAAAAAAATTACTAGAAATATGCTTAAAAGTTGCGATGATTTGAATCGCTTACGGCTATCATAGCTTATTTAGAACGATGGCATATATTTGCAAAAAAAAAGCAAGCGAATAAAAGAACAACTTTACCGTTCACACAAAATTTCCTGAGAAGTGCACATTTCTCACAATCAGCATAAGCAACGTGAATCTCGATAGAATCGGTTTCTGTAGAACAAATTCAGCAGTTTAATTAAAAGAAATAAACACAATGGCTCTCAGGTATTGTTTTCTGATCATAAAACAAAGGGAATATAAATTTATGTTGCTAATGTCGAAGTCAAAAATAATAAATGTGCAGTATTAATATGATATTGCTATAAATACCAGCACATAACATAACAACTTAAATTATGTAAAAAAAACATTAACAAACTTGTGTAAACAAATTATAATAAAGAGATAAACTCCAGAATTAAAACGCTCATCTTTATCGCGCATTAGCGGATGGATTAGCGAATACTGAAATATACAATAACGTATCTTGGTACTGTCTAAATCTTTTCTCTAATCAGCTTACTTACCCCCTCAGGACGAAGTTTCAAAATGTTATGGCCAGCATACATGTATCGTTTCGAAGCTTCAAAAGTTGCTGTGGCTTTACTAAAAAGAAAAGACAAGATGAACACCCTTCTCAACGTATTGAAGTCATTCTTCATATATTACCGGCGATTTATGTTGAGTAGTATTATTTATAAACGAACCGTGACGCACAACAATAGTGCATCCAAGAGGAATGAAAGCGATCCCCAGTGACAATCATTTCAATGTGCCATTCGTCACTTACTTCTGGTTTCGCTCATCTCGTGAATTTCATTATCTTCATCCGATTTGTCTGATATACGAATGTCCGTACTTCTATAAAAATAAAAGTAAACCATTAGCTAATCTTCTGAAGTTTTCATAGGACTGGTTGCTCAAGGCTCTGTACTTTATTTATTTATTGTTCTGACCTGAATTTTTTTCTACTCCTATGAACTGACCCCACATGGATTTCTCAGTTCATAATAAAACGTAAACTGAGTAATTTTGACTGCGTAATGAAATTAAGACATCATTTATAGCTAATCAAACCCATACATTATTTATCGTTTTCTTGTTGTTACACACTTGGCATGTTCAGCCTATATCCTCCGCCATCTTGCCCGCGTCTTTAGGTGTAGTATATGACATTTAAAAAGCAGGTGACGAATTTAATACCAGCTAGGTGGAAACCATAAAGATAGACATCCTAAGTCTACAGGGCGGCTTGAAATTCGTTATCGGATTGAGAAAGCGTACTCAATGTTTTTCTTCATAAGCTTGTCATATTGCCCTTCAATAAAAACTGTTTGTTTCAATTACATTTGGTTGACATCACAGGTCAAAGTCCTTTCTGTGAACATTAAATTTTGCGTCCATTCAATAAAAAAACAATATATATATATATATATATATATATATATATATGTGTATATATATATATCTTGTGAACGGAGAGGAGAAGGTGATTATTGAATATATTGCATAAAAGCTATTGCATTAAAGTTAAAGTTCCCAAACTTCAGTGCAATAAATTCAATAATCACCTTCTCCCCTCTTAGTTCACAATATTACTACGGCTGCACTTGTCAATCTTCACTCATTCCCATTATATATACGGTGCACCCTGTCCCTACGGGGAGGAGTGCTTCCCTAGATATCTTGGAAGACGGGCCCTTTCCGACATTTGCAAAGCTGAGATGACGTGCCACGTCACTGCCGCAATTCGGAACTAGCGTGGGCCTTAAATCAACAACGGTTGTCGTCCACCCAGTTAAACGAATTCGAAACTAATAGTACACCGATAGCTGGTCAGAAATTGAGTCCGCCGAAACCAGTGGCCGGGATGGTATAATTTGTTTTTTCAACAGTTTATTTACAATAAATTACAGAACACGAAGAAAAAAAAAATGGGATGCTGTAATTGGTTAAGGCGTCGCCCCGGAGAGGCGAAGGTTGCGGGTTCAATCCCCGCTCCTGGCCCAATTTTTCGCCAGCTCTCTTTCCCTTTCCCTTTCCTGACTTTAATGCAATAAATCCAATAATCACCTTCTCCCCTCTTCGTTCACAATATTACTACGGCTGCACTTGTCAATCTTCACTCATTTCCATTATATATATATATATATATATATATATATATATATATATATATATATATTCAAAAGTCATATAGCTTGTTGTTTCATTTTATAAAAGAGCAATGGAAACACAACAAAACTTGGCGCATTAGAAATATATTGAGAATACAACATTAATAATGCTACTTCTGAAAACGTTTCCGACCAAGATTTTTGACGCACATAATATTTACACTTCTTAATCAAGGAATTTTTCCCGAGGCGCAACATTGACATTTACAATACGGCTACAATATTAGTTTCTTACGAAGGCATCAAGTTCCGGAATAATTATTTTGCTTTTTTGAATTTTTACTCAATAATCTCCTTTTATTTTAATTTTAGTTAAAATGAAGTACCGATCTGCCACGTACCTGGATATATTTGTTTGTTTTTGTAGTTACACGTCGTAAATTTTCGTGTCACTTGCCTGTGCTAAAAGGGTAGATTACGAGGTTCAAACTTCAAAATACATTCTCGGTCGGGTGCTTTCAGGTTGCATTCAAATAACACTTGTATCCCAGGTCTCGTTTGGAATACCGAGCTTGTTAGAAGCAATACAAATTTTATATCCAAAGAAGGGGACATTTTAATGACAATATTACTTACGCTGAGACGTTGCCGAACTGCGAAAGAATCGGGTAGACGCCGTTAACTCCGGGACCGGTCCCGGATTCGGTGATGCAGGTTGCGTCACCGCCAAATACTGGGTCCCAAGGATAATTTTTGTACAAGTTCATCCAGGTTTCTCGGAGCGGGAAGCACTGATCTGATAAAAAAATGTTTTATGTAGTTAACCTTTTGCTAATTACAGTCTGGTGCAGACGTTAAAACGTGGTAAGTTGTTTGTACTCATTAGAATACCGTTCATTACATGTAAGGCAAGTAGTCTGGAAATATAATCCGGTGGAAAGTTTGATTCAAGATACTTTGAGGAAATGTCGATGTACGAATTTGTTATTACAACTTAGCGAACGTTCGACCATAATATTGACCTGGAAATATTTCTTGCTAGCGAGAAATTAATGACACAAACATTAAAAAGTGCGTATATTGGTTTCACAATGTTTAACAAAGTAGCTTATCAGAAAGACCAGCATATCGTTCGTTATAAATATTCCAGTGATAATATTTTAAAATTATTTTATTCTTAAGCTAAATAAACACACAAACACACACATAAAAGCAGACATGCATATGGCGTTCGACTGGGCTGAACAAATCTAGTGCTATACTTCGTTTCACCTTCCGTCCAGAGCAGCCGATGCTACGAGATTATATGACGAATGACAAAAGGGCACCGTCGTGAATTCGTATGTTTTTATCCGTGAAATAATCATGACCTTCATCGTCCAATTCTTGGACGGAAGTCTAGCGGTTTTCCGCACTTGTTTGTCCTGATTGCCTTGTGCATACGAGTAAAGAAAAAAACAGTCCCTTAATATGTAGTATTGCTTTCTCGCTTTTGAAAGCAGCCATTTATGTTTCAATATTTACAGAAATCAGATACCAATTGTCTCCGCAAGTTGAAAAAAAAGAAAGAAAAACAGGCGGGTTAGCATCTAGGTATGTAATTGACTGACGTTGTTAGAGAAATTGAATTCATAATCGTGTACCATAAACAAAACTGCTGGAATCACAATTTACTGCACTCTTTTAGTAAAAAGAAAGAAACGCACTGTAGCAAAAGGAACGGTATTATTGAAAATAGCCAGAGGCGAAACATTGTTTCCAAGGAAGCGCAAAATGTACGCCTAAGGTATATCTAATAATATAAGTAACTGACTGAATATAGAAAGGAGTAGACAAAATTTACATGGCATTTGTTTGTCCAACAAATTATTTTATGAGATGGGAACACTTTTCATCGATGCGGAGTAGACTGCCATCGATACGCTTACCTCATCCAAGTTCTGGTACTTGCCAAGCGCCGGATTCAGATCGATATGGGGTGAGCTACTGGCAAAGGGGCCAAAACCCAATACTGTTGTTAATGCAATTAGAAAAATTGACATTATTTTGACAATATATCTTCGTTTCAATTAGCCTATTTATGTTTGAGAGATCTTACTCTCTCCAGTCTCTAGCAGTCAGTGAATAGTTCACTGAAGGGATTACACGCTATTAAACGAGGTAGGCCGCCCTCTCATGCCTCAAGTATAAAACATCATGCCGCTATATTGAAACTGCTTCGAAACAGGTGCGGTACCGGGATATGTTCGTTCCGTTTTTATATTTTTTAATAAAATGTATCGT
The DNA here is from genome assembly GCA_037355805.1 of Ixodes ricinus. NCBI lineage: Eukaryota > Metazoa > Arthropoda > Arachnida > Ixodida > Ixodidae > Ixodes > Ixodes ricinus. The sequence goes on along the minus strand of JAZHYW010005995.1, from coordinate 69,843 downwards.
TTGTTATGCATGTCGCGCATAGGGACTAAGCAAGGACTGCACATCTGGACAAAAGCGATACAAAAATACCCAATGACATAACGACCCTTGATCAATATTTGAATCGTAGACCTATCCAGCGTATCCGCAGTTTTCTCAAGTATTGTTTTGACAAAGTGGGCATAATTTTCAGACGAAACTTGGCCACGCCAAACACCGGCGTGCATCATTCATAAGAGTAATGCGTCCGCTAGCTAAAATGGTTTTGGAGTCTAAAAAAATCGCAAAATAAATATTAAAGGCTTTAATTCATACAGAACATCTCATACATCGCGAGAATAACTGTTAGTATTAATATGGCATTATTATTTTAGGTAGATTTCGTCCTGATTTATATTGCCTTCTCAGCATTGTGCTTTATCTATAGAACTAATCGATTGTTTAAAAACAAATTTAAGCAAGACAGAGGTTATTGTAATGAATTCATACAGTTCCCGGATGTTTAGGAGCTGTTCTGTATCCCATACATTTGCGTACTAACTGAGCTCGACACGCACTGCGGTCATATGACATATTTTAATGTCGTTCTTTTACTTCCTACAAATGTTCGCCGATTCAGTTTAAATTTCTCGTGGAAACACCGGAAGCAACTATTTTCTGAAAAACCTTTGTGCATGCGTAAGGCACAGATTGTGTTAATATGGTATATATACATTGATGTTACAAGGAAAGGACGAATTGGTAAGTGCAGTGAAATATTAAAAAAAATACATCTTGTGTTGTTTTTGCAATTTTTTTTTAAACTTTACTACCAACTTTTTGATGCCCCTGTCTCCCGGCTTGCTTCGTACGACACGTCGGCCGAAGTTTGAAGCAGCGGACGTTGGCGTGTACTCTGGTGCCGCCATTTACAAGCGCCGCACAAGGAGGCTAGAAGACATGGAGAGGGCATGACGTCAGCCCCGTAGCTCCCGCAAACCATAGTATCTTGACGCTGGTTCCTTTCTCACGACTTCTCACTCTCCCCCGCCAAACCAAAACAAACCTCCTCAACTGGAGGCCCAGTTCCCGTGATGCTCGCGATCGTTGAAGGTTGTACAGCCATCAAAAAGGAGCTCGTCGCGAGATAACGCTGTGCATAACGTAGCGACACAATAAAATTTCGCATCGTAACAACAGCGGTGCTCGACAAGTGAGAGAACCGTTTTTGCACATCCGAAATGGTACGATGTACCCTCCGGTACGAAATGCGCATATGCGAGTCTTCTGTGGTAGCGCATGCGCAGTGCGTACCGAAGGGCCCATCGTTCCGTATCGGACATGCAAAAATCGTTTCCTAAAACTCCCTATTATCGACGACCGTCGTTATGTTCTCGGTGAACGGAGCAAGGTAGAGAGTTGATAGGCGCGCCGTTGGACACTCACCCTAAGCATGATCGCGATGAATTTGCTTGTGTACCTCGGCAGGTGCTCGCGTTGATGCACAACACAACTTAAGAAAAACATCGAGTGTCGATTCCGTGTAACCTCAGTTATTATTATTATAATAATCAATCAATCAATCAATAAATCAATCAATCAATCTTTATTATACAGTGCCAGGAACAACCCTGAGGTCTTGGTGCTGGTACACTGGTGGAGGAAAAAAAAACAACAACAAAAAAAAACATACATATCTCCGCAGGAAAGAAGATACATTTTTAAGCATAATACTAGGTAGTGCACGAGTAATTAGTAGAATAAAATAAAAACGAGGCAGTAACAGTAGAAACGGAACACAAGACCGTAGGACAACAAGTGCACCACCAGGAAGAACGGCATGGAGATGACGAAATTCAGACATAACAGAGCTATTCAGCAATGCTCATCCTGCACGGGCAAGTTTTTAATAGAAAGGACAAACGTCCTGTAGCGAGGGTGGAAAATATCAAGTCTTTCCGAGTAATGATTCAAACGCTGGGCCATTCCCACAATGGACCTTTTCCGAGAAGCGTTCTGCGCACGCGCGAGCGCCCGATGCCAAGCGGCGGAAGTTGGCACCAAAAATCGAGGAAATTCGGAAGGAGGCTGTAGATCAGCGAGTAGAAAACGTAATTGCAGCATACATATAATTGTGTAACGCAAAAAAAGAAAGCGGACGGAAAGAATAACAGGACGTTTAAGTGGACGCCATGGATGCCCCACTTGAACGGCGCGTTGGGCACGCCCCGCTGCTCAGAGAACGAAGAAACTGGTAGCGCAGCTCCCATTATCAATTGGTAGCGCAGGTAGGTCCCTTCCTCGATTTTTAGTTCGTGCAGCCACCGCCTGGTGCCGTCGGTATGTGAAAAAGGTCCATTGCGTTTACCGTGCTAAACGTTCTAGACACATAAAAAGATGACCGAAGACGAGTAGGCAGACGTGGGACCCTAGGGCACAGTTCCGATAACAGGCTCGGAGAACTGATAAGTCCATGCAGCGTTTAAAACAAAAATAGTAAGTCCGCGTTCTCCCGACGCCGGTACAAGCTAAGCAAACCAACACGCTTTAACGCCGACTCATATGTTAAGCCGTGACCATCATCCTTTATGTAGCGATGTTTAAAGATAGAAACAAACTTTTTTGCACACGTTCGATCACCAAAGAGTGACTTTTAGAAATTCCATTTTAGACAACTGAAGCATATTCTAACTGCGACCTGGATAGCGAACAGTATAACGTGATGAAAGCAGTCGGGTTTTCGAACTGCCTGGTTAAGCGAGAGGCAACGCCCAACATTCGCAATGACGAGTTAACCACCCTACCAACATGATCAGAGAAACGCAACCGAGAATCAACCATGACTCCGAGATCTTTCATTACACTTACACGAGACAAAGTCTCTCCTTGAATATTATATGCAAAAAAGATATTGTTAGTCATCCGAGAGAGCGTCATGACCTTGGTTTTGGACGGGTTCAAGAAAAGGTCGTTTTCAGAGCACCATCGGTAGAAAGAACATGCATCTTCCTGGAGTTTAGCACAATCATGTTCAGTAACTATTTCTCGATACATTTTTATATCGTTAGCATATTGCAGGAATGAAGAATTAAAAAAAGCAAAAGAGACGTCATTTACAAAATTTGTGAACAGAAGGGGTCCTAAAACAGATCCCTGAGGAACGCCAGAGCGAGCCTTGCATAACGAAGAGTTCATGTTGTTGACCCGGACATACGCCTCCCTCTCTGACAAATAGCTTTTTAACCAGTCGTGTACTGAGCCACACACTCCATAGGAGGAAAGTTTGGATAAAAGGATAATGTGATTGACTACGTCAAAAGCCTTAGTTAAGTCAAAGTAGACAACGTCTAACTGACCTCTGTTACATATCACACGAGATGCGGCAGACATAAATCTAACAAGATTAGTAGTAGTTGATCTCCCGCTCATAAAACCATGCTGATTGGGAATTGCTAAGTTACGAAATTTGAAAGACAGGAATTGATGGACGACCATTTCAAAGAGCTTAGAAAATGGAGAGAGAAGAGAAATAGGTCGATAGTTACAAATGTCACCTTTTTTCTCCGACTTTAAGACCGGAACAACAGCAGCGACTTTCCACGTTTCAGGAAAGGTTCCCAACCTTAACGAGTTGTTAAATATAGAGCACAGTACCGGCGTGAATATGTCGTGATAAGTTTTGAGAATCGCCGAGGGAATGCCGTCGGGCCCTACTGATAATGTTGCTCTCATTTTATTAATACAGGACCGGACGCACTCCTCATCGACATTAATGCAACTTAACAACTCACCAAACCCATCTAAGTGAGGCAGCGCAGGTGCAGAACGCTGCGTACTATCCCTGTAGACTGACCTAAAATGCTCAGCGAATAACTCAGGCACGGACTTCAAGTCGCTCTCGTGATTATCCAGGACAATCTTCGACTCGATATGCCTCCCAGAGCGTGAATTAATGTACCTCCAGAATTTCTTCGGATTATTGACAAGATCTGATTCCAATGAGCAACGATGAGCCTGGCGGTCGCGATCTAGGACCGTCTTACATTGCTTTCTGCAGCTCTTAAATTCTACCTCCCACTTTAAAAGGCCACTTGTTCTTAAACTTCCTGTGAAAAAAGTTCTTTCTTTTCAGTAGTGTTTTTAGTTCATTAGAAAACCAACTAGGAAAGCGAGGTTTCTTTAAAGATCGTAATGGGATGAATCTGTCGATGGCCTCTTGAATTAATCTCGTAAAGAGAGCTACCTGCTCATTTACATCAGAGGATTCCAAGACCGGAGACCAATCAACACTCGAGAGGTGGTGGAACATCCCGATGTAGTCTCCTGATGAAAAATTGTATAAGATGCGTGGAGGAGAAGCCTCAATAGGAGCGCGAATCGAGGAATCAACAAAAGAAAGCACTAAATCAAGGGCAGGATGATACTTATCCAGAGGAACCATAGGAACTTCACTTCGGGCTACACGCACGCAGTCCATGTTTGAGAGGCATAAATCTAAAGCATTACCTTGGTGGTTAAGAATATCGTTGTGTTGTGCAAGATCTAAAAAGGAAACAAAGTTTAGGAGGTCGTTGCCTTTCTGCTGGCAATAAAAGTTGTCAGTAGAAACGTTAAACTGCGTCCAGTTGATGCCTGGAGCATTGAAATCACATAACACTAAGATATTACACTCGTGTAACTCGTTAACGGTGTTCTCTATGCCAGCGAGACAAGTGCGAAAGTCGTCGGGCGTTGTTTGCGGAGGCAGGTAAAATAGGCCAATAAAAAGGCGTACCTTCTTTGCACACTCAATTTCTACCCATAAACTCTAGGGAAACTTTTCTAAATCTTCGCGTCTTTTCGAGCGGAAACGCCTGTCAACGGCCACTAACACGCCGCCTCCAGTTGTATCACGCGTGGACAAGTCGCGGTCACGCCGGTGCACCACAAAAGAAGGTGGAAAGTAATCGGAGGACCAAATGTCGCAGCATAACCAAGTTTCCGTTAAACAAAACATAGAATAATTGGATAGGGTAACATTAAAAAAAAAGCATTCTGTTTTTGTGCGTAAACCGCGGACGTTTTGATAATAATAATAATAATAATAATAATAATAATAATAATAATAATATATTTATTTGTGCAGATAATTTCTCAAGTCGAGGCACGGGTCTGTCAAAGCCAGTAAAGGCTTGTGGGACAGCACCCTACTGATCAAAATCACAATATCCCCCACACAAACAGTGTCAAGCTCACCATGCAGCCTCTGCACTGTAATGAAATAAAATATGATGAAAAAAAAACATGCACATAGTATCATTAACTACACTGTGATGCAATAAATAATCATGTAAACAAAACAAGAAAGACAAAAAAACCACACACGCACACACACTCACGCATAGTTATGATGTTCCATTGAACTCTTGTAGCACTTGTTTGAGTTTTTTTAGAGAGTCCACACCATATATGTTTTCCGGAAGGTCATTGAAGATTGAAGGCACATAGTAATTGCGAACTCTTTTTCCATAGTTCGTGGTGATAGAAGGCATTTTATAACGTTCGGTCCGACGAAGGGATCTAGTTACTATATGGGGTTCTTTGTAGTCATCATTCCAAAAATATTTCAGTACAACAGTCTGAACAAATAAAGCATTGAAGAGTGGCAAACCTAAAGTTTTTAGTTTTTCTTCTTCAGTTTCTGACGATGGACCATAGACAATACTCTTAAACATTCCTTTCAAAACTGAATCAATTTTTTGGCACCATGTTACAGACCCATGCCCAAACATTGTTATGCCATACCTTAAAACACTGTACGCTAACGCTTGAGCTATCATCTTTTTGGTTGATTTAGGAATTAATGATCTTGTATTATAGAGCAAGCATGACACCTTTCTCAGTTTTTTACAGATATAAGACATATGAAAATTCCATGACAAAGCACTATCAAACTCAATTCCTAAATACTTGACCTGATCTGCATAAGACACTGGGCAGCAGTTGCCGTCTGCACAGTCAGATGTATGCATGTAAAGTGGATGACCAAATGTTATATTTCTTAGCGGATTATGAAAGCAGAGAAGTTGAGTTTTCGATATATTTACATCAAGACAATTTCTTTTAAACCAGTCAAGTAAGCAGCAAGTGTCTTTTGGAGTAGCGTCATTGCTGGAACATAATCAAGATGGAGCGAGAGCAGTACCGTGTCGTCAGCATATTGGAATAGTTTACATGTGGAGACTGCGTTGGACATATCATTGACAAACACGTTGAAAAGAAGAGGGGACAAAATAGATCCCTGTGGGACCCCAGCTTTTAAATTTACTTTGAAGCTTCGGCTATTGTTTATAGAAACTACTTGTGTACGGCCGCTCAAAAAGTTCTGAAGCAGAGAAAGGAATGGGCCGCGGAAACCAATTTTATGCCATTTTTTAAGTAGAATGCTATGGTTGACCGTGTCAAATGCTTTCGCCACGTCAATAAAAAGTGCACACGCGACCTGATGCCTTTCAAAAGCAAGATGCAGTTCATCAGCAAAATCTTCCAGAAGTGGCTGGGTCCACCGGCCATTGACGAACCCATATTGCCTAGACGATAGGATATCAAAGCTATCTAGGTACGACGTCATAGTATTGAGGATATGCTTTTCCAAAATTTGCACTATACAAGGTAAGATTGAAATTGGGCGGTAATTGTTAAGTTTTTTACGCTCTCCACCTTTGAATAACGGCTTTACTAAAGCACTCTTTAAATCATCCGGGATTTTTCCACGGGAAATGAAACCATTTAACATATATAGGAGCACGTGTTTTATAGAATCATAATTTCTCCGCAGGTCTTCTGCACTGATGCCATCTATACCAGAAGCCTTGTTTGATTTGAAACTGAAAAGCGTAGTTCTTACATCAAGCTCCGTCATCTCGGGAAGGAAAGCCGAGGAAACATTTGAGTCTAGAGTCCCTGCTGAAAACAGAGCATCATCACGGGCTACTCCGGAGAATTTAGCGAAGAACTTATTAAAATCCTCAACCATTTGCGTTGTATCGTGACCGAATGCTTTCTCAAGTGTGTGATCAATTGATCTATTAATCCCCTTGCCTCGTAGTTGATTCACCAAACACCAAGTATGTGCTATATTCGACCTTGCTTTAAAAAATTGATCTCGAAAGTGTTTTCTTTTGCCGAACGTATCAGCGCGTTTAAACGATTTCGTGTATTGCGAAATTCTGTCTTCAACTGAGCATTATTTGAAGAACGTCGGCATCATGCCCAAAGGGCATCTTTAGACCTATTTTCTAGCAGAATGTCACCAGTTAGCCAGTCGTGTTCGTTTCGACGTCTCCCTCACAGTAATGACCTTTTTTGCTTGTATCCTGAATGCACAAAATTGATCTTTAAACCTTCTGTAAACGTCGTCAAAGTCGTCAGTCGATAACAAAATGTTCCAATCGTTCGCCCTAACCAAGTTATCAAACTTCGTTCGATCAATTATTTCAATTATTTTTGTTGTCGCTTTTGGTGATTTATCATTGAGTTGTGGCATAAGTTGACATGCCACGAAGTAATGGTCAGAAAGTTTTTGCTCTATGACTGCTGATTTCGCAACTATATCCGGTACGCGTACATTAATATGATCAAGGCATGACGCTACAAGATGATCTTCTAAAGTTCTTCTCGGTAGGAGCAAGAATTAAACCTTCAATACCAAAGAGTGCCAATAGGTTAAGATAATCACAAACAATAGACTTGGAGGGTTTAAGCGTGTGAATGTTAAAGTCGCCTATTAGACAAATATCATCGATAGACTGAAAACTGTGATAACAAAACTGTAATAATGAATAATTTTATTGAATGTAGCATAAAGGAAGGTTGGCGTAACGGGCGCATCAAAGCCAGCATTAGGCTTGTGCGATGCTCCCCAACAGTTTAACTTAGCAACTTAGCAACTTGGAACCCGCATGTGAACCGAAGCTTAACTATATACAGGTGTCCTTAGGATGTCTCGGGTATCTTACGCTACAGTTAGACACACACAACACACGCACATACACAGATATACGAATCCGTTAGCAGATGCATTGTCAAACATAAAAAAACATAGTAAAAAAAGAAGAGCAAGCAATGAAATTTCTGTAGACAAACAAAATTATGCATTAAGCCTAAAAGGAAAAGGCGACTATACATAACACAAATAAACAACATCGAGTCCAAATGTGAAGTGTCGCAACCCCAGGGCTGCATAGGTGTAACCTAAACTAAGAAAAATAAATATATAATTAAACAAGCAAATATAAAAAAATAAAAAAGTAATAAAAATTAATATGCAGGCCATACATCGAGGCCCAGTCGAAGATCTTGTCAGAAAGTGATAATTCTGAGAGCCTTTAATAATAATACATTTATTCAGCATTTGATTTTTTTTTCATTAAATTATACATAATACATACATAATAGATAAAACATTATACATAATAATAATAATAATAATAATAATAACAATAATAATTTTATTGCAGAAATGTAAGTACAATACATACAAATGCGGGTCCGTCAAAAGCCAATAGTGGCTTGTGGGACTGGACCCGACAGCGGTGTAATGAAACATCGAACTAATCATTAAAAGATATAACGCAAAATAACAATGTAAAATAAAAAACACCACACACAGCAGTCGGGATCTAGATACAAACTCACGCATAATGCTCATTTAAACATAAAGCACATACACAACTGAACCAAATACCATCAGGCCGCAGACGAAAATCCTGTCAATAACTAGAGATAAGCATGTCTTACGAATATTGCTCTTTCATATTGGAGACAAAGGCCAAAAGAGGACAAAGATTAAAGTCTGCATGGGGGGACTATCTGCAGATTATTCAACATTAGGGTCAAATTAATGACATAAAGCCGAAGGGGACTAACATTGCATGTAAACTGGAAAACGTAAGTACAACTTTTGCATATTGCTCTTATAGTTTTTTGTTTTTCATTGACGCTTTGTGGTTATCGTAAAAAAACGTGTCTGGTAAACCGTTGAAGAGTTCGGGTACATAAAATGAGCGCAGTCGTTTTCCATATTTTGTATAAACACGTGGGATTATGAAACATTTACCGTCTCTCAAAACGCGTTCCACAACACGAGGCGTTTTAAAAGAGCTTTGCCAGATATGCTTACTAATTACACATCTTTTAAATAGAGCTAGAAAACGCGGCCGGCACAGGGATGCAAATACTTCATCACTCGGCATAGAAATAGACGTGTACGCTACACCCCTCAAAATACTCTTTAGGACCGTGTCGATTTTATTTTGCCACAGCATTGAACAGTTTGCGTAAATAGTAATACCGTACCGTAGCAACTCGTAGGCTAAAGCATTGACTATCATCTTTCGAACAGAAAATGGAAAAAAAGTCTTTGTAGAATACAACATACAAGATACACTTCGGAGTCGCTTGACGACATAACTTAGATGAGAATTCCACGACAGATCACTGTCGAAGAAGATTCCTAAATACTTGTTGGAAGGAACAAATTGAGATAGGTGAATAATAATAATAATATTAATATTTTATTGACAAATCAAAAAACAGGTGTTACCGGGTCCGTCAAAACCTCAATGGCTTGTGGGACGGGGACCCGGGAAATTGTCGTACGGAGTAACATCCAAGAAACTTCGGGGAACATGCTTACATTCCGAAACTCATACCCACACTCCCTCCCTCCCTCCCACCCACCCACCCCCAAACCCACACACCCACACACACACAGAGATTCGAAACTACAAATCAGAAGATATTCATAATATTCATAATTATATTTTATAAATACATATCATAAAACACACTCGAACACAAAAGAAAACTACGCTGAGTCCGACATAACTGAACGGAGCCATTTCTTAACTTCTGTTTTCGAATCAAGCGAAAAAACTGAGGTGGGAAGACTATTGAAAACATCTGGTACATAATAGGCTCGTGTTCTCCTCCCGTACCTAGTGAAATAACGCGGCGTTTCGAAACGCTCGGCCTGCCTGAGGGTGCGGGATTGCTTTTTTGGAAGTTTAAAGTTATCTGTCCAGAAATATCGAAGTGTCACAGTCTGCTTGAACAATGAATAAAAATCGGGCATTTCCAGGTGAAGGAAAATCTTTGTACTGTCTGAAAAGATCAGACTTGTAAGCAACACTTTTCAAATATAGATTTCAAAACACTATCCACTTTCGAGTGCCACTGCCCCGAACTATGTGCAAACACGGTCACCCCGTACCTCAGAACACTGTATGCTATGGCGTGAACAAGCATTTTTTTAACATGAAAGGGCAAAAAAGCTTTAATATTGTACAATAAACAAGCTACATTTCGCAACACACGGCATAGGTGACCCAACTGCATGTTCCACGACAAATCGGATTCGAAAATGATGCCCATGTATTTAGTGTTGCCAACCCACTCAACTGGAATACAGTTGCAACCTACAAGTCTGCTCCATGCAAGAAGAAAGGTTTGTTTATGAACCCTTGCTTTAATGGGTTTCGAAAACATATCAGATGAGTTTTCGCTGGATTAACCTTTAATTGATTGGAGGCATACCAATCTATAGCTTTATTAGCACTTGATTGCAATAAATATAGTGCGCTGTCAAATATGATGTGTCGAGAAATCAGTAAAGTATCGTCGGCGTATAGGTAACATGAACATTGGGGAATGGTGCAGCAAGATCGTTGATATAAATGCTTAAAAAACAAAGGCGATAACACGGAGCCTTGAGGGACACCCGCTCGAAGATAACAAGGGCGCTCGTTTGAAGCCCTACTCGCAGTCGCTGCGATCGACGGATAAAAGGTCCGAGAGCAATTAAAAAGAAGGCCGCAGAAGCGTCTAAAAAAAGGGCACAAGAAAACATATTATCATGAAACGCAGAGTGCAAATAATCGGCGACATCATCTAGAGCAATTCCGTCCCCCTTCCCGAAACAAAACCGTATTGCGAATCAGATAACAGTGAGTACATGTCCAAAAACTACTCATAATCCGGAAAATGTGTTTTTTCTAAAAGGTGTCCCAAAACCGGCAATTTAGATATAGGGCGATAATTTTCCATCCTCGACGGTTTGCCGCCTTTAAAAACCGGCCGCATAATAGCGATCTTCAGCTCTTCCGGAACTGATCGCGACCTAATAAAACTGTTCATCATCAAAATAATTACATATTTTAAGGAGTTAAAGTTCCTTTGAAGAAAACCCACTGTGACTCCGTCAGCCCCCGAAGATCTAGAACATTTCAAACTGAATCACAATGGACCGCAAACCTCTATCGTTCATGTCGCACAGAAGAGCCGACGCACTATTTGAGCTCATTCGCTTCAGTACCCCTCGACGAGCCCACTTACTTGTTGCTCAGATGAAGCTGCGAGAAAGCTGTTAAAGTTTTCCGGAACCGTCGAAATATTATCTCAAAAATTTTTAACTATCATGTCATCAAGAGAGCGCAGGCATTATTGATGACCTCCAAGCCCATTTTAATAGAGACCACGTTTGTGCGATATTCCGAACGACTTTCCAAGAACGTTTTTCTCAAAGAAATTCGGTTTGGCAGATCGAAACGAGCATTCCACCCTGTTTCTAACCGCACGAAACTCTGATCGTAGTTTAACATTTTTAGGTGCCCGCTTACAACAGACCCATAACTTATAATAATAAGAATAACATCAATAATAATCAAGAATCAATCAAGAATCAAGAATAGTTTTTATTGATGCGTCCAGGAACGATCGTGCGGTCTTGGTACTGGCACACCGAAAGCCTACACGCTGCAAAAAAAAGAAAAAAACTAAAAACTAAAAAACATACAAAAATTTCAAAACATCGAGCAGAAAGATATGCGACATATAGCGCACTGCTGACGCAAAGATCACGATATACAAAACAAGGAAAGAACGGAACACAGGGTCCGAACACAAAGTGTGAAGACCACCACATAAAACGAATATATCTTATTAAAATAATCTATAATTTAACATCACAATCACGACAGGTTTCAGCGATCATACAAGACTCTGAGTAGATCTGACAAATTCAGTCACACAAAAAATATCAAGATCACTTGCAATGTTAAATATCCTGACCCCATAAGCCGGCTTATGGGGTCAGGATATTTAACATTGCAAGTGATCTTGATATTTTTTGTGTGACTGAATTTGTCAGATCTACTCAGAGTCTTGTATGATCGCTGAAACCTGTCGTGATTGTGATGTTAAATTATAGATTATTTTAATAAGATATATTCGTTTTATGTGGTGGTCTTCACACTTTGTGTTCGGACCCTGTGTTCCGTTCTTTCCTTGTTTTGTATATCGTGATCTTAGCGACAGCAGTGCCCTATATGTATCGCTATCTTTCTGCTCGATGTTTTGAAATTTTTGTATGTTTTTTAGTTTTTAGTTTTTTTCTTTTTTTAGCAGCGTGTAGGCTTTCGGTGTGCCAGTACCAAGACCGCATGATCGTTCCTGGACGCATCAATAAAAACTATTCTTGATTCTTGATTGATTCTTGATTATTATTGATGTTATTCTTATTATTATAAGTTATGGGTCTGTTGTAAGCGGGCACCTAAAAATGTTAAACTACGATCAGAGTTTCGTGCGGCTAGAAACAGGGTAAATGCCCTTGTTCGATCTGCCAAACGAATTTATTTTCAGAAAAAGTTCTCGGAAAGTCGTTCTAATATCGCAGAAACCTGGTCTCTATTAAATGGTCTTCGAGGCCATCAATGCCGGCGCTCTCTTGATGACATGATAGTTAAAAATTTTGGAGATAATATTTCAACGGTTGCGGAAAACTTTAACCGCTTTTTCGCCACTTCATCTGAGCAATCAGTAAGTGGGCCCGTCGAGGAGGTGACCTTGAATGAGTCAAATAGTGCGTCGGCTTTTCTGTGCGACATGGACGAGGAAGGTTTGCGGTCCATTTTATTCAGTTTGAAATGTTCTAGATCTCCTGGGGCTGACGGAGTCACAGTCGGTTTTCTTCAAAGGAACTTTAACTCCTTAAAATATGTGATTCTTTTTATGATGAACAGTTTTATTAAGTCGCGATCAGTTCCGGAAGAGCTGAAAACTGCTATTGTGCGGCCGGTTTTTAAAGGCGGCAAACCGTCGAGGATGGAAAATTATCGCCCTATATCTATATTGCCGGTTTTGGGACACCTTTTAGAAAAACACATTTTCCGCATTATGAGTAGTTTTTTGGACAATTACCCACTGTTATCTGATTCGCAATACGGTTTTGTTCCGGGAAGGGGGACGCAATTGCTCTTAGATGACGTCGCCGATTATTTGCACTCTGCGTTCCATGATAATATGTTTTCCTGTGCCCTTTTTTAGACGTTTCCAAGGCGTTTGAAACGGTGAATCATCCTATTCTGTTGAGTAAACTGTTTAAGTACGGCTTCCGTGGGCCTTTTTTTGAATTGCTCTCGGACCTTTTATCTGGTCGATCGCAGCGAGTGCGAGTAGGGCTTCAAACGAGCGCCCCTTGTTATCTTCGAGCGGGTGTCCCTCAAGGCTCCGTGTTATCGCCTTTGTTTTTTAACATTTATATCAACGATCTTGCTTCTGCCGTTCCCCAATGTTCATGTTACCTATACGCCGACGATACTTTACTGATTTCTCGACATATCATATTTGACAGCGCACTAAATATATTACAATCAAGTGCTAATAAAGCTATAGATTGGTATGCCTCCAATCACTTAAAGGTTAATCCAGCGAAAACTCATCTGATATGTTTTCGAAACCCATTAAAGCAAGGGTTTATAAACAAACCTTTCTTCCTGCATGGAGCAGACTGTGTAGGTTGCAACTGTATTCCAATTGAGTGGGTTGGCAATACTAAATACATGGGCATCATTTTCGAATCCGATTTGTCGTGGAACATGCAGTTGGGTCACCTATGCCGTGTGTTGCGAAATGTAGCTTGTTTATTGTACAATATTAAAGTTCTTTTGCCCTTTCATGTTAAAAAAATGCTTGTTCACGCCATAGCATACAGTGTTCTGAGGTACGGGGTGACCGTGTTTGCACATTGTTCGGGGCAGTGGCACTCGAAAGTGGACAGTGTTTTGAAATCTATTTTAAAATGTGTTGCTTACAAATCTGGTTTTTCAGACAGTACAAATATTTTCCGTGACCTGGAAATGCCCGATTTTTATTCATTGTTCAAGCAGACTGTGACACTTAGATATTTTTGGACTGATAACTTTAAGCTTCCAAAAAAGCAATCCCGCAACCTCAGGCAGGCCGAGCGTTTCGAAACGCCGCGTTATTTCACGAGGTACGGGAGGAGAACACGAGCCTATTATGTACCAGATGTTTTCAATAGTCTTCCTGACTCAGTTTTTTCGCTTGATTCAAAAACAGAAGTTAAAAAATGGCTCCGTGCAGTTATGTCGGACTCAGCGTAGTTTTCTTTTTTTGTGTTCGAGTGTGTTTTATGATATGTATTTATAAAATATAATTATGAATATCTTCTGATTTACAGTTTCGAATCTCGTGTGTGTGTGTGGGTGTGTGGGTGTGGTGGGTGGGAGGGAGGGGAGGGAGGGAGGGAGGGTGGGTATGAATTTTGGAATGTAAGCATGTTTCCCGAAGCTTCTAGGTTGTTACTCCGTACGACAATTTCCCGGGTCCCCGTCCCACAAGCCATTGTAGGCTTTGACGGACCCGGTAACACATGTTTTTTGATTTGTCAATAAAATATTAATATTATTATTATTATTCACCTATCTCAATTTGTTCCTTCCAACAAGTATTTAGGAATCTTCTTCGACAGTGATCTGTCGTGGAATTCTCATCTAAGTTATGTCGTCAAGCGACTCCGAAGTGTATCTTGTATGTTGTATTCTACAAAGACTTTTTTTCCATTTTCTGTTCGAAAGATGATAGTCAATGCTTTAGCCTACGAGTTGCTACGGTACGGTATTACTATTTACGCAAACTGTTCAATGCTGTGGCAAAATAAAATCGACACGGTCCTAAAGAGTATTTTGAGGGGTGTAGCGTACACGTCTATTTCTATGCCGAGTGATGAAGTATTTGCATCCCTGTGCCGGCCGCGTTTTCTAGCTCTATTTAAAAGATGTGTAATTAGTAAGCATATCTGGCAAAGCTCTTTTAAAACGCCTCGTGTTGTGGAACGCGTTTTGAGAGACGGTAAATGTTTCATAATCCCACGTGTTTATACAAAATATGGAAAACGACTGCGCTCATTTTATGTACCCGAACTCTTCAACGGTTTACCAGACACGTTTTTTTACGATAACCACAAAGCGTCAATGAAAAACAAAAAACTATAAGAGCAATATGCAAAAGTTGTACTTACGTTTTCCAGTTTACATGCAATGTTAGTCCCCTTCGGCTTTATGTCATTAATTTGACCCTAATGTTGAATAATCTGCAGATAGTCCCCCCATGCAGACTTTAATCTTTGTCCTCTTTTGGCCTTTGTCTCCAATATGAAAGAGCAATATTCGTAAGACATGCTTATCTCTAGTTATTGACAGGATTTTCGTCTGCGGCCTGATGGTATTTGGTTCAGTTGTGTATGTGCTTTATGTTTAAATGAGCATTATGCGTGAGTTTGTATCTAGATCCCGACTGCTGTGTGGTGTGTTTTTTATTTTACATTGTTATTTTGCGTTATATCTTTTAATGATTAGTTCGATGTTTCATTACACCGCTGTCGGGTCCAGTCCCACAAGCCACTATTGGCTTTTGACGGACCCGCATTTGTATGTATTGTACTTACATTTCTGCAATAAAATTATTGTTATTATTATTATTATTATTATTATTATTATGTATAATGTATTATCTATTATGTATGTATTATGTATAATTTAATGAAAAAAAAATCAAATGCTGAATAAATGTATTATTATTAAAGGCTCTCAGAATTATCACTTTCTGACAAGATCTTCGACTGGGCACTCGATGTATGGCCTGCATATTAATTTTTATTACTTTTTTATTTTTTATATATTTGCTTGTTTAATTATATATTTATTTTTCTTAGTTTAGGTTACACCTATGCAGCCCTGGGGTTGCGACACTTCACATTTGGACTCGATGTTGTTTATTTGTGTTATGTATAGTCGCCTTTTCCTTTTAGGCTTAATGCATAATTTTGTTTGTCTACAGAAATTTCATTGCTTGCTCTTCTTTTTTTACTATGTTTTTTTATGTTTGACAATGCATCTGCTAACGGATTCGTATATCTGTGTATGTGCGTGTGTTTGTGTGTTCTAACTGTAGCGTAAGATACCCGAGACATCCTAAGGACACCTGTATATAGGTTAAGCTTCAGTTCACATGCGGGTTCCAAGTTGCTAAGTTGCTAAGTTAAACTGTTGGGGAGCATCGCACAAGCCTAATGCTGGCTTTGATGCGCCCGTTACGCAACCTTCCTTTATGCTACATTCAATAAAATTATTCATTATTACAGTTTTGTTATCACAGTTTTCAGTCTATCGATGATATTTGTCTAATAGGCGACTTTAACATTGACACGCTTAAACCCTCCAAGTCTATTGTTTGTGATTATCTTAACCTATTGGCACTCTTTGGTATTGAAGGTTTAATTCTTGCTCCTACCCGAGAAGAACTTTTAGAAGATCATCTTGTAGCGTCATGCCTTGATCATATTAATGTACGCGTACCGGATATAGTTGCAAAATCAGCAGTAATAGAGCAAAAACTTTCTGACCATTACTTCGTGGCATGTCAACTTATGCCACAACTCAATGATAAATCACCAAAAGCGACAACAAAAATAATTGAAATAATTGATCGAACGAAGTTTGATAACTTGGTTAGGGCGAACGATTGGAACATTTTGTTATCTACTGACGACTTTGACGACGTTTACAGAAGGTTTAAAGATCAATTTTGTGCATTCAGGATACAAGCAAAAAAGGTCATTACTGTGAGGAGACGTCGAAACGAACACGACTGGCTAACTGGTGACATTCTGCTAGAAATTAGGTCTAAAGATGCCCTTTGGGCACGATGCCGACGTTCTCCAAATAATGCTCAGTTGAAGACAGAATTTCGCAGTACACGAAATCGTTTAAACGCGCTGATACGTTCGGCAAAAAGAAAATACTTTCGAGATCAATTTTTTAAAGCAAGGTCGAATATAGCACATACTTGGTGTTTGGTGAATCAACTACGAGGCAAGGGGATTAATAGATCAATTGATCACACACTTGAGAAAGCATTCGGTCACGATACAACGCAAATGGTTGAGGATTTTAATAAGTTCTTCGCTAAATTCTCCGGAGTAGCCCGTGATGATGCTCTGTTTTCAGCAGGGACTATAGACTCAAATGTTTCCTCGGCTTTCCTTCCCGAGATGACGGAGCTTGATGTAAGAACTACGCTTTTCAGTTTCAAATCAAACAAGGCTCCTGGTATAGATGGCATCAGTGCAGAAGACCTGCGGAGAAATTATGATTCTATAAAACACGTGCTCCTTTATATGTTAAATGGTTTCATTTCCCGTGGAAAAATCCCGGATGATTTAAAGAGTGCTTTAGTAAAGCCGTTATTCAAAGGTGGAGAGCGTAAAAAACTTAACAATTACCGCCCAATTTCAATCTTACCTTGTATAGTGCAAATTTTGGAAAAGCATATCCTCAATACTATGACGTCGTACCTAGATAACTTTGATATCCTATCGCCTAGGCAATATGGGTTCGTCAGTGGCCGGGGGACCCAGCCACTTCTGGAAGATTTTGCTGATGAACTGCATCTTGCTTTTGAAAGGCATCAGGTCGCGTGTGCACTTTTTATTGACGTGGCGAAAGCATTTGACACGGTCAACCATAGCATTCTACTTAAAAAATTGCATAAAATTGGTTTCCGCGGCCCATTCCTTTCTCTGCTTCAGAACTTTTTGAGCGGCCGTACACAAGTAGTTTCTATAAACAATAGCCGAAGCTCCAAAGTAAATTTAAAAGCTGGGGTCCCGCAGGGATCTATTTTGTCCCCTCTTCTTTTCAACGTGTTTGTCAATGATATGTCCAACGCTGTCTCCACATGTAAACTATTCCAATATGCTGACGACACGGTACTGCTCTCGCTCCATCTTGATTATGTTCCAGCAATGACGCTACTCCAAAAAGACACTTGCTGCTTACTTGACTGGTTTAAAAGAAATTGTCTTGATGTAAATATATCGAAAACTAAACTTCTCTGCTTTCATAATCCGCTAAGAAATATAACATTTGATCATCCACTTTACATGCATACATCTGACTGTGCAGACGGCAACTGCTGCCCAGTGTCTTATGCAGATCAGGTCAAGTATTTAGGAATTGAGTTTGATAGTGCTTTGTCATGGAATTTTCATATGTCTTATATCTGTAAAAAACTGAGAAAGGTGTCATGCTTGCTCTATAATACAAGATCATTAATTCCTAAATCAACCAAAAAGATGATAGCTCAAGCGTTAGCGTACAGTGTTTTAAGGTATGGCATAACAATTTTTGGGCATGGGTCTGTAACATGGTGCCAAAAAATTGATTCAGTTTTGAAAGGAATGTTTAAGAGTATTGTCTATGGTCCATCGTCAGAAACTGAAGAAGAAAAACTAAAAACTTTAGGTTTGCCACTCTTCAATGCTTTATTGGTTCAGACTGTTGTACTGAAATATTTTTGGAATGATGACTACAAAGAACCCCATATAGTAACTAGATCCCTTCGTCGGACCGAACGTTATAAAATGCCTTCTATCACCACGAACTATGGAAAAAGAGTTCGCAATTACTATGTGCCTTCAATCTTCAATGACCTTCCGGAAAACATATATGGTGTGGACTCTCTAAAAAAACTCAAACAAGTGCTCCAAGAGTTCAATGGAACATCATAACTATGCGTGAGTGTGTGTGCGTGTGTGGTTTTTTTTGTCTTTCTTGTTTTGTTTACATGATTATTTATTGCATCACAGTGTAGTTAATGATACTATGTGCATGTTTTTTTTTCATCATATTTTATTTCATTACAGTGCAGAGGCTGCATGGTGAGCTTGACACTGTTTGTGTGGGGGATATTGTGATTTTGATCAGTAGGGTGCTGTCCCACAAGCCTTTACTGGCTTTGACAGACCCGTGCCTCGACTTGAGAAATTATCTGCACAAATAAATACATATTATTATTATTATTATTATTATTATTATTATTATATTATCAAAACGTCCGCGGTTTACGCACAAAAACAGAATGCTTTTTTTTTAATGTTACCCTATCCAATTATTCTATGTTTTGTTTAACGGAAACTTGGTTATGCTGCGACATTTGGTCCTCCGATTACTTTCCACCTTCTTTTGTGGTGCACCGGCGTGACCGCGACTTGTCCACGCGTGATACAACTGGAGGCGGCGTGTTAGTGGCCGTTGACAGGCGTTTCCGCTCGAAAAGACGCGAAGATTTAGAAAAGTTTCCCGAGAGTTTATGGGTAGAAATTGAGTGTGCAAAGAAGGTACGCCTTTTTATTGGCCTATTTTACCTGCCTCCGCAAACGACGCCCGACGACTTTCGCACTTGTCTCGCTGGCGTAGAGAACACCGTTAACGAGTTACACGAGTGTAATATCTTAGTGTTAGGTGATTTCAATGCTCCAGGCATCAACTGGACGCAGTTTAACGTTTCTACTGACAACTTTTATTGCAAGCAGAAAGGCAACGACCTCCTAAACTTTGTTTCTTTTTAGATCTTGCACAACACAACGATATTCTTAACCACCAAGGTAATGCTTTAGATTTATGCCTCTCAAACATGGACTGCGTGCGTGTAGCCCGAAGTGAAGTTCCTATGGTTCCTCTGGATAAGTATCATCCTGCCCTTGATTTAGTGCTTTCTTTTGTTGATTCCTCGATTCGCGCTCCTATTGAGGCTTCTCCTCCACGCATCTTATACAATTTTTCATCAGGAGACTACATCGGGATGTTCCACCACCTCTCGAGTGTTGATTGGTCTCCGGTCTTGGAATCCTCTGATGTAAATGAGCAGGTAGCTCTCTTTACGAGATTAATTCAAGAGGCCATCGACAGATTCATCCCATTACGATCTTTAAAGAAACCTCGCTTTCCTAGTTGGTTTTCTAATGAACTAAAAACACTACTGAAAAGAAAGAACTTTTTTCACAGGAAGTTTAAGAACAAGTGGCCTTTTAAAGTGGGAGGTAGAATTCAAGAGCTGCAGAAAGCAATGTAAGACGGTCCTAGATCGCGACCGCCAGGCTCATCGTTGCTCATTGGAATCAGATCTTGTCAATAATCCGAAGAAATTCTGGAGGTACATTAATTCACGCTCTGGGAGGCATATCGAGTCGAAGATTGTCCTGGATAATCACGAGAGCGACTTGAAGTCCGTGCCTGAGTTATTCGCTGAGCATTTTAGGTCAGTCTACAGGGATAGTACGCAGCGTTCTGCACCTGCGCTGCCTCACTTAGATGGGTTTGGTGAGTTGTTAAGTTGCATTAATGTCGATGAGGAGTGCGTCCGGTCCTGTATTAATAAAATGAGAGCAACATTATCAGTAGGGCCCGACGGCATTCCCTCGGCGATTCTCAAAACTTATCACGACATATTCACGCCGGTACTGTGCTCTATATTTAACAACTCGTTAAGGTTGGGAACCTTTCCTGAAACGTGGAAAGTCGCTGCTGTTGTTCCGGTCTTAAAGTCGGGGAAAAAAGGTGATATTTGTAACTATCGACCTATTTCTCTTCTCTCTCCATTTTCTAAGCTCTTTGAAATGGTCGTCCATCAATTCCTGTCTTTCAAATTTCGAAACTTAGCAATTCCCAATCAGCATGGTTTTATGAGCGGGAGATCAACTACTACTAATCTTGTTAGCTTTATGTCTGCCGCATCTCGTGTGATATGTAACAGAGGTCAGTTAGACGTTGTCTACTTTGACTTAAGTAAGGCTTTTGACGTAGTCAATCACATTATTCTTTTATCCAAACTTTCCTCCTATGGAGTATGTGGCTCAGTACACGACTGGTTAAAAAGCTATTTGTCAGAGAGAGAGGCGTATGTCCGGGTCAACAACATGAACTCTTCGTTATGCAAGGCTCGCTCTGGCGTTCCTCAGGGATCTGTTTTAGGACCCCTTCTGTTCACAAATTTTCGTAAATGACGTCTCTTTTGCTGTTTTAAATTCTTCATTCCTGCAATATGCTGACGATATAAAAATGTATCGAGAAATAGTTACTGAACATGATTGTGCTAAACTCCAGGAAGATGCATGTTCTTTCTACCGATGGTGCTCTGAAAACGACCTTTTCTTGAACCCGTCCAAAACCAAGGTCATGACGCTCTCTCGGAAAACTCACAATATCTCTTTTGCATATAATATTCAAGGAGAGACTTTGTCTCGAGTAAGTGTAATGAAAGATCTCGGAGTCATGGTTGATTCTCGGTTGCGTTTCTCTGATCATGTTGGTAGGGTGGTTAACTCGTCATTGCGAATGTTGGGCGTTGCCTCTCGCTTAACCAGGCAGTTCGAAAACCCGACTGCTTTCATCACGTTATACTGTTCGCTATCCAGGTCGCAGTTAGAATATGCTTCAGTTGTCTGAAATGGAATTTCTAAAAGTCACTCCTTGGTGATCGAACGTGTGCAAAAAAGTTTGTTTCTATCTTTAAACATCGCTACATAAAGGAGGATGGTCACTGCTTAACATATGAGTCGGCGTTAAAGCGTGTTGGTTTGCTTAGCTTGCACCGGCGTCGGGAGAACGCGGACTTACTATTTTTGTTTAAAACGCTGCATGGACTATCAATTCTCCGACCTATTATCGAACTGTGCCTAGGACCCACGTGTGCCTACTCGTCTTCGGTCATCTTTTTATGTGTCTAGAACGTTTAGTCCGGTAAACCCAATTGTGAGAATGGCACAGCGTTTGAATCATTACTTTTGAAAGACTTGATATTTTCCACTCTTGCTACAGGACGTTTGTCCTTTCTATTAAAAACTTGCCCGTGCAGGATGAGCACTGCTGAATGGCTCTGTTATGTCTGAATTTCGTCATCTCCATGCCGTTCTTTCTGGTGGTGCACTTGTTGTCCTACGGTCTTGTGTTCCGTTTCTACTGTTACTGCCTCGTTTTTATTTTATTCTACTAATTACTCGTGCACTACCTAGTATTACGCTTAAAAATGTATCTTCTTTCCTGCGGAGATGTGTATAATGTTTTTTTGTTTTTTTTATCCACCAGTGTACCAGCACCAAGACCTCAGGGTTGTTCCTGGGCACTGTATAATAAAGATTGATTGATTGATTTATTGATTGATTGATTGATTATTATAATAATAATAACTGAGGTTACACGGAATCGACACTCGATGTTTTTCTTAAGTTGTGTTGTGCATCAACGCGAGCACCTGCCGAGGTACACAAGCAAATTCATCGCGATCATGCTTAGGGTGAGTGTCCAACGGCGCGCCTATCAACTCTCTACCTTGCTCCGTTCACCAAGAACATAACGACGGTCGTCGATAATAGGGAGTTTTAGGAAACGATTTTTGCATGTCCGATACGGAACGATGGGCCCTTCGGTACGCACTGCGCATGCGCTACCACAGAAGACTCGCATATGCGCATTTCGTACCGGAGGGTACATCGTACCATTTCGGATGTGCAAAAACGGTTCTCTCACTTGTCGAGCACCGCTGTTGTTACGATGCGAAATTTTATTGTGTCGCTACGTTATGCACAGCGTTATCTCGCGACGAGCTCCTTTTTGATGGCTGTACAACCTTCAACGATCGCGAGCATCACGGGAACTGGGCCTCCAGTTGAGGAGGTTTGTTTTGGTTTGGCGGGGGAGAGTGAGAAGTCGTGAGAAAGGAACCAGCGTCAAGATACTATGGTTTGCGGGAGCTACGGGGCTGACGTCATGCCCTCTCCATGTCTTCTAGCCTCCTTGTGCGGCGCTTGTAAATGGCGGCACCAGAGTACACGCCAACGTCCGCTGCTTCAAACTTCGGCCGACGTGTCGTACGAAGCAAGCCGGGAGACAGGGGCATCAAAAAGTTGGTAGTAAAGTTTAAAAAAAAATTGCAAAAACAACACAAGATGTATTTTTTTAAATATTTCACTGCACTTACCAATTCGTCCTTTCCTTGTAACATCAATGTATATATACCATATTAACACAATCTGTGCCTTACGCATGCACAAAGGTTTTTCAGAAAATAGTTGCTTCCGGTGTTTCCACGAGAAATTTAAACTGAATCGGCGAACATTTGTAGGAAGTAAAGAACGACATTAAAATATGTCATATGACCGCAGTGCGTGTCGAGCTCAGTTAGTACGCAAATGTATGGGATACAGAACAGCTCCTAAACATCCGGGAACTGTATGAATTCATTACAATAACCTCTGTCTTGCTTAAATTTGTTTTTAAACAATCGATTAGTTCTATAGATAAAGCACAATGCTGAGAAGGCAATATAAATCAGGACGAAATCTACCTAAAATAATAATGCCATATTAATACTAACAGTTATTCTCGCGATGTATGAGATGTTCTGTATGAATTAAAGCCTTTAATATTTATTTTGCGATTTTTTTAGACTCCAAAACCATTTTAGCTAGCGGACGCATTACTCTTATGAATGATGCACGCCGGTGTTTGGCGTGGCCAAGTTTCGTCTGAAAATTATGCCCACTTTGTCAAAACAATACTTGAGAAAACTGCGGATACGCTGGATAGGTCTACGATTCAAATATTGATCAAGGGTCGTTATGTCATTGGGTATTTTTGTATCGCTTTTGTCCAGATGTGCAGTCCTTGCTTAGTCCCTATGCGCGACATGCATAACAAACGATACATTTTATTAAAAAATATAAAAACGGAACGAACATATCCCGGTACCGCACCTGTTTCGAAGCAGTTTCAATATAGCGGCATGATGTTTTATACTTGAGGCATGAGAGGGCGGCCTACCTCGTTTAATAGCGTGTAATCCCTTCAGTGAACTATTCACTGACTGCTAGAGACTGGAGAGAGTAAGATCTCTCAAACATAAATAGGCTAATTGAAACGAAGATATATTGTCAAAATAATGTCAATTTTTCTAATTGCATTAACAACAGTATTGGGTTTTGGCCCCTTTGCCAGTAGCTCACCCCATATCGATCTGAATCCGGCGCTTGGCAAGTACCAGAACTTGGATGAGGTAAGCGTATCGATGGCAGTCTACTCCGCATCGATGAAAAGTGTTCCCATCTCATAAAATAATTTGTTGGACAAACAAATGCCATGTAAATTTTGTCTACTCCTTTCTATATTCAGTCAGTTACTTATATTATTAGATATACCTTAGGCGTACATTTTGCGCTTCCTTGGAAACAATGTTTCGCCTCTGGCTATTTTCAATAATACCGTTCCTTTTGCTACAGTGCGTTTCTTTCTTTTTACTAAAAGAGTGCAGTAAATTGTGATTCCAGCAGTTTTGTTTATGGTACACGATTATGAATTCAATTTCTCTAACAACGTCAGTCAATTACATACCTAGATGCTAACCCGCCTGTTTTTCTTCTTTTTTTCAACTTGCGGAGACAATTGGTATCTGATTTCTGTAAATATTGAAACATAAATGGCTGCTTTCAAAAGCGAGAAAGCAATACTACATATTAAGGGACTGTTTTTTTTTACTCGTATCAAAGCAAAACAAACAAAAAAGTGACCCGTAAGAATGACATGAAGGCATGTTATTTCAGGTAAAAACAAGTTGGGTGGATATTGAACGCTGCTCCCTAGCACTAGATTTGTTCAGCCCAGTCGAACGCCATATGCATGTCTGCTTTTATGTGTGTGTTTGTGTGTTTATTTAGCTTAAGAATAAAATAATTTTAAAATATTATCACTGGAATATTTATAACGAACGATATGCTGGTCTTTCTGATAAGCTACTTTGTTAAACATTGTGAAACCAATATACGCACTTTTTAATGTTTGTGTCATTAATTTCTCGCTAGCAAGAAATATTTCCAGGTCAATATTATGGTCGAACGTTCGCTAAGTTGTAATAACAAACTCGTACATCGACATTTCCTCAAAGTATCTTGAATCAAACTTTCCACCGGATTATATTTCCAGACTACTTGCCTTACATGTAATGAACGGTATTCTAATGAGTACAAACAACTTACCACGTTTTAACGTCTCACCAGACTGTAATTAGCAAAAGGTTAACTACAT
Organism: Ixodes ricinus; assembly: GCA_037355805.1. Classification (NCBI taxonomy): domain Eukaryota; kingdom Metazoa; phylum Arthropoda; class Arachnida; order Ixodida; family Ixodidae; genus Ixodes; species Ixodes ricinus. The sequence goes on along the minus strand of JAZHYW010005995.1, from coordinate 44,629 downwards.
AAAACATTTTTTTATCAGATCAGTGCTTCCCGCTCCGAGAAACCTGGATGAACTTGTACAAAAATTATCCTTGGGACCCAGTATTTGGCGGTGACGCAACCTGCATCACCGAATCCGGGACCGGTCCCGGAGTTAACGGCGTCTACCCGATTCTTTCGCAGTTCGGCAACGTCTCAGCGTAAGTAATATTGTCATTAAAATGTCCCCTTCTTTGGATATAAAATTTGTATTGCTTCTAACAAGCTCGGTATTCCAAACGAGACCTGGGATACAAGTGTTATTTGAATGCAACCTGAAAGCACCCGACCGAGAATGTATTTTGAAGTTTGAACCTCGTAATCTACCCTTTTAGCACAGGCAAGTGACACGAAAATTTACGACGTGTAACTACAAAAACAAACAAATATATCCAGGTACGTGGCAGATCGGTACTTCATTTTAACTAAAATTAAAATAAAAGGAGATTATTGAGTAAAAATTCAAAAAAGCAAAATAATTATTCCGGAACTTGATGCCTTCGTAAGAAACTAATATTGTAGCCGTATTGTAAATGTCAATGTTGCGCCTCGGGAAAAATTCCTTGATTAAGAAGTGTAAATATTATGTGCGTCAAAAATCTTGGTCGGAAACGTTTTCAGAAGTAGCATTATTAATGTTGTATTCTCAATATATTTCTAATGCGCCAAGTTTTGTTGTGTTTCCATTGCTCTTTTATAAAATGAAACAACAAGCTATATGACTTTGAATATATATATATATATATATATATATATATATATATATATATATATATATAATGGAAATGAGTGAAGATTGACAAGTGCAGCCGTAGTAATATTGTGAACGAAGAGGGGAGAAGGTGATTATTGGATTTATTGCATTAAAGTCAGGGAAAGGGAAAGGGAAAGAGAGCTGGCGAAAAATTGGGCCAGGAGCGGGGATTGAACCCGCAACCTTCGCCTCTCCGGGGCGACGCCTTAACCAATTACAGCATCCCATTTTTTTTTTCTTCGTGTTCTGTAATTTATTGTAAATAAACTGTTGAAAAAACAAATTATACCATCCCGGCCACTGGTTTCGGCGGACTCAATTTCTGACCAGCTATCGGTGTACTATTAGTTTCGAATTCGTTTAACTGGGTGGACGACAACCGTTGTTGATTTAAGGCCCACGCTAGTTCCGAATTGCGGCAGTGACGTGGCACGTCATCTCAGCTTTGCAAATGTCGGAAAGGGCCCGTCTTCCAAGATATCTAGGGAAGCACTCCTCCCCGTAGGGACAGGCTGCACCGTATATATAATGGGAATGAGTGAAGATTGACAAGTGCAGCCGTAGTAATATTGTGAACTAAGAGGGGAGAAGGTGATTATTGAATTTATTGCACTGAAGTTTGGGAACTTTAACTTTAATGCAATAGCTTTTATGCAATATATTCAATAATCACCTTCTCCCTCTCCGTTCACTTTATTTATAATATATATATATATATATATATATATATATTGTTTTTTTATTGAATGGACGCAAAATTTAATGTTCACAGAAAGGACTTTGACCTGTGATGTCAACCAAATGTAATTGAAACAAACAGTTTTTATTGAAGGGCAATATGACAAGCTTATGAAGAAAAACATTGAGTACGCTTTCTCAATCCGATAACGAATTTCAAGCCGCCCTGTAGACTTAGGATGTCTATCTTTATGGTTTCCACCTAGCTGGTATTAAATTCGTCACCTGCTTTTTAAATGTCATATACTACACCTAAAGACGCGGGCAAGATGGCGGAGGATATAGGCTGAACATGCCAAGTGTGTAACAACAAGAAAACGATAAATAATGTATGGGTTTGATTAGCTATAAATGATGTCTTAATTTCATTACGCAGTCAAAATTACTCAGTTTACGTTTTATTATGAACTGAGAAATCCATGTGGGGTCAGTTCATAGGAGTAGAAAAAAAATTCAGGTCAGAACAATAAATAAATAAAGTACAGAGCCTTGAGCAACCAGTCCTATGAAAACTTCAGAAGATTAGCTAATGGTTTACTTTTATTTTTATAGAAGTACGGACATTCGTATATCAGACAAATCGGATGAAGATAATGAAATTCACGAGATGAGCGAAACCAGAAGTAAGTGACGAATGGCACATTGAAATGATTGTCACTGGGGATCGTTTTCATTCCTCTTGGATGCACTATTGTTGTGCGTCACGGTTCGTTTATAAATAATACTACTCAACATAAATCGCCGGTAATATATGAAGAATGACTTCAATACGTTGAGAAGGGTGTTCATCTTGTCTTTTCTTTTTTAGTAAAGCCACAGCAACTTTTGAAGCTTCGAAACGATACATGTATGCTGGCCATAACATTTTGAAACTTCGTCCTGAGGGGGTAAGTAAGCTGATTAGAGAAAAGATTTAGACAGTACCAAGATACGTTATTGTATATTTCAGTATTCGCTAATCCATCCGCTAATGCGCGATAAAGATGAGCGTTTTAATTCTGGAGTTTATCTCTTTATTATAATTTGTTTACACAAGTTTGTTAATGTTTTTTTTACATAATTTAAGTTGTTATGTTATGTGCTGGTATTTATAGCAATATCATATTAATACTGCACATTTATTATTTTTGACTTCGACATTAGCAACATAAATTTATATTCCCTTTGTTTTATGATCAGAAAACAATACCTGAGAGCCATTGTGTTTATTTCTTCTAATTAAACTGCTGAATTTGTTCTACAGAAACCGATTCTATCGAGATTCACGTTGCTTATGCTGATTGTGAGAAATGTGCACTTCTCAGGAAATTTTGTGTGAACGGTAAAGTTGTTCTTTTATTCGCTTGCTTTTTCTTTGCAAATATATGCCATCGTTCTAAATAAGCTATGATAGCCGTAAGCGATTCAAATCATCGCAACTTTTAAGCATATTTCTAGTAATTTTTTTACTGAAAGCTGAAGCTAATGAAGTTTGTATTTATATAATTAAATAACAAAACATCGTAAAGGACTGAAACAGTCCTTTCGAAGCACTGTTTCAGCGAAGGCTTTCATAAATCCATAAACACAGGTTCTTGACAAACGAAGAAACTCTTTCCGCAAACTAACTGCCAGCCATTGCGGCCGCCGAGGATTGTAAAGAACTAACTAATACGTAAAGTATTACCTAGAATTGCCTTATTAACGTAAAAAATAGTGAAAATAAACATATGGTTATAATGTGAATTCTTGACAAGCATTACCAAAAATATAATTTGAGAAAGATATAAGGCTCTGGGAGCATTTCACAACCTTCCGAAGAAACGCTGATCATTGGGACGCGTTTGTATATTTTGGTTTCTTATCGGAGCGCAGACTTGCGCCAGCGGTCCTGCTCTCGGCGGCGTAGGCGCGAAGCAGCTACATCGCCTCCCTCGTAGAAAGGAAGAAAAATACAGAACACGTCTGTTGCACGTCTCGGCCACTGCGGAGCAGGACCTCTGTCGCCAAGACGCACTCTGATAGAAAATCAAAACCTCAAAACGTTTCCGAATTGAGCGTTATTTTTTTAACGTTGTAAAATGTTGTTTTTGTCTTTTACATAAATAAAATTATTTAATCTAGGGGTTTTTGGTGATGCTTGCGAGATCACTCATTGGAACGATATGTTTATACTCGCTAAATAAAAATGTAGTTAGTAAATTTTGCTTTAATATTTAGAAAATAAGTAGGTTTTTTGTTTTGTATTTGACAATCATTGACTTCCGCGTAGATTGCAGTTTGTTCCCGGAAATATTTGCTTTCTTTGTCAACCGTCCTATTTTTCGGAATTTTTTAAAAGCCTTCGCTGAAATACCCTGCATACTGATCCTAGAAGTGTTTGAGCCCTCAGTTAAGGGCAGACGACACACCAATTATGTTTACTTACAGATTAAAAATTATAGTTCGATGTATTCATTTATGCGGTCATTGTTTTCTTCTTTTTTGTTTAGTTTTTTTGTACCGGTGGTTTAATATAATGTTTATATTCCTGTTAGTATCCTTTAGTTTCTTTAATCAAAAACAAAGTTACAGATGCACGCATCAAAGGGTTCTTAAGCTTATTTAGCTTACGTTTATTGTTGCTTAACATGAAATACGTTTTTAATATTCTTACGATTGAATCAATTTTTCACCGGCTTTCATTTTCCACCACCATAGAGGACGCATGCGCTCTCCTTATTCCCGCAAGCCAACTGCGAAAGAATTCTACATGCTGTGATTTCATCTTCGATCTCCTCTGCGGCTCTACACCAAAGTACTATCTGTGGAACGACAACTGCAGGGCATAAGACCTGCACACTCCTATTTTTCAAGTCTTTGATTACACAAAAAACTTGTATGATTTGACTTCAACACATGTCCGATCTGCACTGTGTGACCCGCCTTGAAATAATAAAACCGAACATTCAACTTATTCTTTACATGTTAGTGAGTGACAATGGTAACTGGAATTATATTGTAAAGTGTCACGGTGGTTGAGGAACAAACGACGTAGCTTTTTTGCTCTGTTCCCAGCTACCTCATGGAAAAACTGGGTAATGCCCACAATTATTCTTAAGTGTAGATTTTACGTACCAAACAAAGAAAATCGAAACGTGTGTAATATTACCCAAGAAATAAAAGCCGTAACTATATTATCATGGATGCCCTAATTATTTAGACCGCTTGTGCATCACAACAGTAAAATGTATTTTAGGAGATACACGTGTAGTAATGTCTTTTTGAGAAATTGGGTAGAACACCCCCTCGAGGGCATGGCGTAAAGTGAATGCTACACCATATTTACCGGTCCAGTCGGTAAAGTTGTAACGACTAAATATTCGGTTATCTAACACTTCGCACAATCGCGAAATATCGAATTCACAAAAACAAAAGTCGTTTGCAATAACCTTCGGCCATTCAAGCACTGATAAAAACAAGAATTTACATTGCTAAAGTATAAAAACATATATCTCACAAGTGAGAACTTTCAAGATTTCAAATTTCAATTTTCCCCATTATCTCGTCCCATTTGAAACGCACAGGAAGGGTTTTTTACGACAAAGTGCCTTTCGCAAGAAAACGACATCTTTGCGGGTTCCGAAACAACATCGACAATACTCAACAAATCGCGTTAAATAAACATCGACATTCGAATAGAAAAAGAAAAAAAAATGGTTTAAAGAAATTGGTCACATCTTTTTCAAACGTGTCGCAACCCATAACCACTGACTACGCAAGAAATGCAAGGTCTCTCAATAAAACCTCTGCGTTTTAAGTGCGAGTGTGAAGAAAATGAGAGGGACTCCTCGTTACGCCCCTCTCATCGCCTTTCCTCCTGCTGCAACGTGACATGCGGGGGCAGCGCAGGTTACCAAGGGAACAACTCTCGAGCAGTCGAGTCTGACGAGCCGGACCAACACCTCCTGGAATGAAGGCCGTAGCGCTGCGAGCGGTTACGTTACAATGTTGGAGAAGGAAGGCCATGGCGCAACAACGTAAGAAAATATCTGGTATCGACTTGAAAAAAATGTTTTCTGTCAAGCGGCGCGTGGTGTTCGTGCGCGTTTATCCGACATTAATATACGTTTTAAAGGCGCAGTCCTGTATAATTTATTACATATATAATATAAACGTAATTGACAACGCGCTACCAAGGTTGAAAGTGCCAAATGTATATTTATGTTTATCCACACTTTTTAAATAAACCGGCCCGGTGCGACATTTTTTTCACTCATACAGGCTCCGACTCTGATAAATTTACGTTGCGTGTGAGCTACTGTCAAAAAAGGAACGCTGAGACATTTCAGAAGGGAAGGAAACCGGGAAAAAAATCCAGTCATCGCCGCAGGGAGCGCACACGAGCAAGAGAAGTGCCGACAACGATAAGCATTTCATCGCCGCTGCTCTCGTGTGTGGTTCTTTTAATACTTGTTTCCCTCTTCCCGTCGTTTTTCTGTCGTCACCGGAATCTCGGGTAGTTTTTTTTTTGTGTGTGTGTGTTTGCTTGATACTACGTCATTTATGTGGAATCGCGAAACAATCATGCTACAGTTTGAGTGATATGTGTGGCGACTAGTCAGCGAGAATACTAGTCGATTATCAATAGACCTCTCTCTCAACAGGGAGAGACTTCTTGGAGTTTGTGTTCAAATGTTTTTGTGGCGTATATTCCGGGACGCATGGATACGATCGACCGGAGAGAAAAACACTTATTTACGGGCTTTCTTGGTAATGTAAGACGCAAGTAAATTGCTGCATAATTTTTTTTTTTAAATTTCGTGATAGAATGGAATTTTATTCATCGTTGATATCCGTGTGTTCTTGCGTCAACATTTGTAAATATTCCTCATAACATTCTAATTTTTACTGGAATGTGAATAACAAGTTTGGGTGATTATTGAAAGTGTTGTTTGTGCTTATGTGTTTATTGATACTAATGTTATTTTATTGCCTTTACCGCGTTTATCCTCCTTAGGACCAAGACGATTTGACTGCAGCAGATTCTCATTAAATTTTCAGAATACATTTTATATGGCCGAAGTACCACACTACAGCGGTTTTACTTCTATTTGAACTGCCAGAATGGCTCAACACAGTGTCCAGTATATTGGACATTGGGCCTGTACATCTTGATTTTTTCAACGAGGCAATCTAGATTAAATATATATTTGTGTTTGAGGAAGTAACCATTCCATTTGATCAAGTAAAATAAAGCAGCTTTTATTCATGCGAACTCAAAGATACATAAACATACAAATTATTCTTCTATACTATGAACATCCCACATGTTGGCACTCAGTTTCTTTACTTTGTGTGAGCTTTCTTGAAGTACTGTCTTTACTTGGTCATGCAAAAGAACAACTTGCACTTAACGTAAAATAATTTAGTTTTCATGTTACATCCCTCTAACCTACAATGGGCCGCAATTACTACATCCGCAAGTCTTTGCAGGTGTCCTAATGTTTTCGATCTAGCTTCGATTGGAGGCAGCCTAGCTCGTTTTGCTGCAGGGGAAAATCTGTGTCACCGTCAGTGTCAGAAGGCTCCCTATGGCCTTCTGCAACAAGGGCCTCTCCTACAGACAAGCGAAACTCTAATGATTTCAGTACGTCCTTCTGTCGCCTCTGTTGGGCGCGCATGTCTCGGGTGTACAGAATTCAGGAATTGCTTAAGGCAGCGGTCTCAAACTCATTTGAGTGTGGGGCCAGACAACAGAACCCCAAAATGTCGGGGGCCAACATAGTGCAAGTGGGGGGGGGGGGGGGGGAGGGGACGTTAATATATATTAGGAAAAAGAAAAATAACAGAGATGGTGTTGCACGTTGCAAAGCAGCCGAGTATTTCAGCGACACCGAGATTTACTAATGAAGGGATCGCTTTTTGTAAAAAAACGTTTTGCAAATGCCGGTTTTAGCTTTGATTGATTCATACAACTACTTTAGATTTGTACATAGTGTAGTTACAATATCTATAATCCCACCATCCAGCCAACGCGCTGGAATTTTTCAATACAACTAAAACCAAGCACGGAATCGTTACTATGTCGCACAATTAACCCGGGAAGTAACAGAGTTCAATATGTCTAGAAATATTTCTTTTCATACCTACGTTTTTGCTTTCCTGGCGATTTTTATAGCAGAATTATAATAAAATTTTTCTGTCTTAACGACATGTTAGACGAAACAATCCTCGATCTAAAAGAAAACAGATTAGTGCCATATATGTTAAAATGTCAAAAGAGCAGAGCTACGTTTCCAGTGGAAATGAATGGACGACAAGAGGTCATTATTTATGCGCATGCTGTGCTCGAGGCATAGGAACGAATGTTCGCACCCACGGGACACTTGCGGGCCGCGTCTCAGAGAATCACGGGCCGCGTGCGGCTCGCGGGCCGCCTGTTTGAGACCCCTTGCTTAAGGCAATGTCAACGAGATGAAATCGTAGAGTCCACTTTTTTACTCGTGCTTTTATGTCAACCCTTCCCATCTTCATGTTGTACAAGCGTACAATGTTGGCCTGGGAACGTCTATGTGCCTCTTCTCTTTAGCTGACCATCTACGACAGGTATCCTCGGGCTCCTTACCATGAATTGACGAGAGGAATGTGATTGACTTGTTGTCATACCAGCGAACTAGTATTTGTTGGCTGTCATTCCTCACTTTCATCTCGAATGTTCCGCGCCCTTTGGCCTTAGGCTCTTTTTCAGTGGACAGTTTTTCACCCTTCGGGATGCGGTTATTAATGATCGTCCCTGTGCCGGGAATGCCCATCACCGCAAGCTTATCGAGCAGTGCCCCAGAAATGAAATACCTGTCAAAGAACAGTATGGTTCCTGGAGTGAGTGTGCCTGTAAGTCTGAGCACAGCTGACACGCCGATTCCAGAACTGCCTCGCTAAGGGTGCATTTCTTGCCTTGGTATATTTGGAAGTCAAGAATCAGGCAGCTTGGTGTCGCAAGTACGAAATTCTTAAGCCCTTCGGGGTTTGGTTTCCGTGGCACAAACTGCCTCGCTTGTGTTCTTCCTCTAAATGGTACCATTTGTTCATCAATACTAAGATATCCCTCGCGGGGAAGCTTCTGGCAACTTTTCAATACAGACGACACAAGAGGTCTGATTCGGCGAAGCCTCGTCTTGTTCCTTGACCTGCAGGCTTACCTAAAGGTTATTCACAAATTTTAGTCGAGATCGCAGTTGAAAATATATATTCCTGGACATGCCGTTCGCAATGGAAGGCACCCTTGTACTATACTGCTAGTACATCCTGATTTGTGGGTAGCCTAAGCAGTACATTGAAGCCGAAATTTAAAAAAAAATACTTTCAACTCCTCCACGGACAGGGTGTCGAACCGGAATGTTTTTCGTTCCGGTTCTTGTTCCGGTTCAGGGAAAACGGTTCAGCTCAGGTTCAACTCCGGAGTGAAAAAATAAAAGGTCTAACCGGTTTGACCCGGTTCGTACTCATATGCTACAAAAACAATTGCCGACAGCTAAAGATAAACCATACATATTTTATGAAAGTGTTACATATAGAAAGCAAAGGCTCACATTACTGTATGGAACGAACGAGCTAGTGCTGGGGCACCTCGGCACGTGGGTGAAAACGCAGTTCAATGTCAGGCAGCTGACAAAAGAAGCAGGACGTCGTCATGCATATCCGGGGAAAGACGGCACCTCTGAGTCGATAGAATAAACTTCAGTGCAGAAAAGGCTGGCTCCACGCTGACCTGGGTCGCAGGCCCTCCCAGGGCTACTTGCGACAATGGGTAGAGTAATGGGTGGCGTTCACTTCTCTCCTCCCAAAACTGTAACATGTTAGCGTCCCTCGAAAGCCACGGCTCCTTGTCTAGCAATGCTCAGAAGAGCTGTGCGCCTTGATGTTTGTATTTTTGAGCAGAAAACGTTTTGGTCTTGGCTGTTTCTGCAACCTGAGATCGAGGCTGTTTTGCTGTTTTCTGTAGCTGTATATGTTGATTGAATCTCCCCTCCCCGTCCCGGTGCTAGATTTCATTTTTATAAAGAATATTAAATCAGCTTAGTTATTTAGATCGCAGATTATATGCACCATAGTACGGCAACTAGTGCAGATTCTAATATATCCATTGGCCTTTGTATCGCTTTCTTATCTGATCGGTTGTACAATGAAATCAAGGCGTTTAAAGTAAATTGCCCACAACTCTACAAAATTGAAGACAAGAAACACCAGACAAAGCTTAAACTAAACGCCAAAAAAGGACAAAGAGAGGTATAAACAGCACTAGGAGTGTTGTCTATACCTCTCTTTGTCCTTTTTTTGTGCCTAGTCCGATATGAAAAACCAACTAGCCCAACTAACCGTTTTGCCACCAAACAGGCTCATTAATTGGTCACTTTCGCTGACGTGCGAATTGGGTAAGTTCTAGTGTTAAATTTCATTTGATGAGCCATTTCCGGTCCCCAAGAGATGGTTGGAACGAATGTGGGCATTTGTTAAAGTAATACATAAGACCAGAAATTCCGGAGAATTTATAGTTATAGTCCGTTGCAACCTAAGAACGAAGGGCGAGGGTAAGACGGGAGGGAGAGGAGGAAGCAGATAGAACGCTAAAGAGAGAAGGAGGTTTCCTTCTCTCCTCCTCCAGCGTTTCGTCGGCTTCCTCCTCCTCGGCCCGTCTTACCCTCGCCCTTCGTTCTTAGGTTGCAACGGACTATAGTGTGCTCATTTCGTTTGAGTTCTCGAGACGAACTTTATAAATAATGAAGACGACCGTTATGTGAAAACCTGATAGTGGAACGTTACGGAGCTTTCCGCTACCCATTTTTTTCGCTTTTTGACTTCCCACATTAACGAAACACCTCAAAAATAATTGATCAGTTTTGCCCAGGAACCAAAAAATTATTATTTCGGTCCGGCTCAATTCCGTTGTTTGCTCAAAAAGTTTTTTTTTATTTTTCATTTTCTTGTTTACTTTTTAAATTCTGTGTTTTTCGCCACGCACTTTTCACGCAACCTGACTTCGCGTATGAACTGAAAACCGCATGGAAAACATATCGGTTCCGCTCCGAGCGAGCAAAATTATTTTGTTCCGAGTCAACTCCGGTTTTGGCGAAAAGAACAGTTTTTTCTGCTTTTCGGTTTACGGTTCGGGTTCGGTTCAATACTCTGTCCACAGATGTCTGAAGGCTTTTTCCGGTCTCAGCGACATGTTTCGTGTTCCTTGCCAGTGCCATACTTTCGAAAACTTCATCAGTGATGTACTGCTGGAAGTACTCATTAGGAGCCCAGGAAGCCCGTCCTTGCTGACCGTCAGGAAAGCAGAGAAACCTGCCATCCAAGGCGAAATCGGCCTGCATAAAAATAAGAGTAAAATAAGTACTGCTTTTGGTTTAATTCCCGGGAAAGGCACGTAAGAATGCAAACATGTGCAGTCTTGATCCTTACCCTTGACCGGCCTCCCATGACGGCATCCGTTTAGTTCTGCACGAGGTGGAAGGCTCTTCGTCATCGCTGGCATCATCCTCGTCTGAACTAAGTGCATCAGGTAAAGCTGGTGCAGAAAAATTGGCATCCGCCACATCGTCATCACTGTCTGAGAGATTCATGTCTGACGTCTGGCCCCGTGCAATTCGTTCGAGGATTTCGTCAGCTGTTGCGTCACCGTTGTGCGGTCTGGCCCCTAAGTAAAACAAACCAATAGAAAACTGAGTAACGATGAAAAGAAAGTGTCCTGCCTTCATGAGGTGCCAACACGAAACGGAAAGTCGCATCAACTCGCGTAGCTTGGGCACAGGCCCAACGTCCAGTGTATTGGACACCACAAAGTTTGTGAAGTGTACATAAAAGCAGACGTCCTTGAAGCTAAAATCTGCAGTCCTATGTGTTTGCTGTACCATTGCGTTTAATACTCAAGCAATAAAAAGTTGAATAACAAGTCAGATATCTCGGAAAACTACTTACTTTTTCCGCCGTCACCGTAAAACGTGGAGCCGCTCAGCGCTGCCATTTTGAATGAGCTTAGTGGCGCTGCAACATAAACATCTTCAACACTACTCACCAGATGGTGGCACTAGGTGTCCAAAATATGAGACAATGGGTTTCTACACGCAAAAAAGCAATACTATCAACGTTGTCGCTCAGATTTTGTTGTCCAGTATATTGTACAGAGTCTCCATTGCTGGGCGTCAGGAGGACTAAAATCTTAACTTTATTAAGGTAATTGTATTATTGCATACAAAATAAGTTATACTTTGTTCTAAGGCAGCTCGAGCCCATAGGAAGAAGGAAATTAGTTGACTGTATATAGTAAGTTTAGTACCCATGCCACACGGAAAAGTTAATATATTTTCATTAAATGATATGGGATTTAATCAGCTCGCAGTCTTGAGTGATTATACGAGCGTCGCTCATATAATCACTTAAAGTCATTCGATCCTGTCATTCAATCATGTAATGTCATTCGATCGAAATTACAATAATTTTGCATGTGGCCGAGGTATAATGCAATAATTTAGTGACTGCACGCGATAACACCGCTTACATGAATGTAGGCGAAGCTTGTCTAGCAGTGTCCGCGTTGATGTCTACCTGATGCTTAACTGTGATCTGTTTTGCTGTGTTCAATCACTGCGTGTCTCACCATTTTTTCGAAGTATTTCTCTATAAAATATGCATTCCTACAGAAATAGTTGCGTGACTCTATACTTTCGACTTAAAACATTCACATTTTTCTGCCGACGTCTTATACGGATACCTCGTGCCCTTTCGTACCGATTATTTAGCGACGTAATGTTTTGCCCGTGTAATAACATGTTTTCTAGACCCGTTGCTATGTGCAGCTTCATTTTAGCTAATAAGAATTGCGTATGTGACTAAAAGCCCATTACGACTGTCGATCCACGTGCGTTGACTTTGCTTCGACGCGTGGCCCCATGGCCTTCCTTTGCGACGTCACGAGAAGAGCGCAGCCTTAGTTTCTACAAGGTGTTTGCCGGACCAGCCAGACGAGCCGGCGAGCGCGCGGAAATGGGGGAGAGGTTTGACTAGCTTGCGAGGCTGCCCCTTTCTCATCGCGCATTTTTGTATTGTCTCCGTCCTCTGCTACCCAAACGGTTTGTCAAATCTAGTCGAATCCTGCATCGGTTGCGGTGCAAAATAAGCGCCTTCGGTGACACTGCAAGTCGGGAAGGTAAGTTGGGAAGAAATACGTATTCAAATAAGTGAATAGCTTCACTTGTGGCGATGTGCTTATGCTGCCACAGATATGGTAGGCTGCCAAAGAAGTACGATGTTCCGGCTGATGGCCGGGATGGCGGATGGCTGCGATGGCTGCTGGCGGTAACCGACGCTACCCACGCGCATTCGCGGAGGCACAACGAGAAAGCGCGTGATCATGTACCGAGGGTTCCCAAAACCCTCTGCTGACGTGGCGCTGTACGTTTTGCAACAGGTCTATTGACCCTGGACATGATGACATCACAACATGGCGCTCCGCTCTCAACAAACGATTGCTAGGGTCGTTGTTGTGGACAATTACATGTGTGGGCTCGACAATAAGATAGGAATGGACTGATAAAAAAAATTAAATATTTTTTCTGAGCATTTTGTTTTCTCAATATCTAATCACGAAAATGTTTTCTATCGTCTCAGTACTATAAAGCGCTGACGAAAGCCCGTAATAAATTTTCACCACCGGGTTTGACTTGCTAGCAGACGACGCGATGGCTACGCGGTTTCAGTTGTTCTTTCTAAGGGAGTGCGTTACTCGCGTAGAGAGACGTTGTTGCCGATCGACGAAACTTCAATTTTCGGGGTCAACTTTTTGTGGGACTTCGGACGCAAAGAGTGCCGGTGCACAGATTCTATCGATGCCCGAGGTGCGCGAGCGCCTTCCCCAAGAGCTCGCTTCCGCAATATTTCAGAAGGTTGCAACACTGAGAAGCCGAATCACGTATGGCGGTGACATGAAGTGTATAAAGGTCGAAGTACAGGCCAAGAAAGGTTTCAAGGATTTCTGACAAAACAGTTTTTCAGTGCACATTTCTGCGATCAAACGAACTGGTCATAACATATATATATATATATATATATATATATATATATATATATATATATATATATATATATATATATATATATATATATATATATATATATATATATATATATATATATATATATATATATATATGCCACGTGCATGATTCAAAAGGGACGATTTCCCTCTTTACTCCGCACATCCACCAGAAACGTCCCGGAGGGCAAAGGCTCAACGACTGTAAACTAAAAATAAATGTTTAATTGACCAACTTGTGCCAGAAACAGAAGGAGGAAAGCTTCGAAAGAGCAGCAGCGTACGTCGAGGCGTCGGCGTACGCTGGCTGCGGGACCGCTGGCTGGAACGAGAGCGAATGTGCCTCAACGTCGGTAGAATATGAGTGAGTCGGCAAAGCTCACGCTCGACTGCTTACCTGCTACACTCGTGATCTCAAACATTCAACCTGAAACGTTCGAGCCTGACTAGGCAAGGTCCTTTAGTCCTCCTTATATTTCTGCACACGTGATAACGAGCAAACACGAATCTTCTAGTTGTAAGGAGAATAGTCCCTTCTCGGTCGTGCACGCGGGAATATAATTTGCTTGATGTTATTATCCAACTTCTTTGCTATATGGGGTCTTAATTAAAACTGAAGAATCAGGAGGATTTTTTTCCCCAGTCTCATGATCAGAAGCCGGTACAAAACACAACCCATATTGCGATCCAGAAAAACGAAGTTCAAAGTCTTAAACCGATTATGTTATAGTCAAAACACCCGCTCCATCATTACAACGCACACCAACGGCCAAATCAATAAGAGCACCCCTATGGACCTTTTTCACATACCGACGGCACCAGGCGGTGGCTGCACGAACTAAAAATTGAGGAAGGGACCTACCTGCGCTACCAATCGATAATGGGAGCTACGCTACCAGTTTCTTCGTTCTCTGAGCAGCGGGGCGTGCCCAACGCGCCGTCCAAGTGGGGCATCCTGGCGTCCACTTAAACGTCCTGTTACTCTTTCCGTCCGCTTCCTTTTCTTGCGTAACACAATTATATGTATGCTGCAATTACGTTTTCTACTCGCTGATCTACAGCCTCCTTCCGAATTTCCTCGATTTTTGGTGCCAACTTCCGCCGCTTGGCATCGGGCGCTCGCGTGTGCGCAAAACGCTTCTCGGAAAAGGTGCATTGGAAAGACCAGTTTGAAAATATAATTGGTCAGACTGGTATTTGGACTGGTCAAACTGGTATTTGGACTGGCCAGACTGGTCTAACAGGAAATCAAACTGGTGGAACTGGTAGCCAGATTGACCGAACTGGTCACCAGATTGGCCTAATTGGTCACCAGACTGGCCGAACTGGTCAAACTGGTAACCAGATTAATCAAACTGGTCACCATATTGGCCTAACTGGTCCAACTAGTTACCAGATTGACCCGTCTTTCTCAATTGATATGTAGGGTGTGCGAATTGAATAGCGCAGCGTCATTCGTAACCTTCGCTGTGCAAAATAAAGTCGCGAAAAACGGTTCTCTTAACACTGTTGAAGCTATTTATTTGTCATGTTCTACCCATCTCACGATTTTCACAGGGGGACTTGAAACTACATTGAATTAATTTATTTGCAACTGAATTGATGGCATGTTAATGCCCACACGAAAGGTCAGCTTTATTTATTTAGCTAGGAAACACTTCACCAATCCAAAAAAGTAAGAGCAGACATACTTAAATATTCTTAAAGAAATTTTTTAATATTTTCTTCCCAGAAATAGGTTAAACCAGATTAAATTCTACAAAACTTCAGAGAAAAATGTCAAACACTGCTGCACCATGCTTTATGTGGGTAATGAGACAAGTTCAGATGAATTAATTAACAAAAAAGTCAGAAATATTGGGCATCAGCTTACTACAACACCAATCGCATGCTGATTTCACACCCATAAGCATTTCACAGTTCCGCAAGAGTGTGACCTGCCAAATCAGTTTGTTATAATCTAAAAACAATTAAACTTAGGTCATTATGAAAACATCCATGAGAATTGGACTCTGCATGGGTCTTTGCGGCACATCCGAATTTGAAACATAAGGTCGGAAGTGCAGTCAAAGCACACACAAACATCTGTCAAAGGGCAAATCAAAGAAAGAGTTAAGTGCGGGCGCACATACCGTAAAATGCAATTTATGTGAATTGGACAATCAACCACATCAAAAGAACTTTGAAAGATCAAAATATACAGTATCAATCTGTCATCATTAACACACAGCAAAACAAAATAAAAATGACACTAAATGTGTCCACTGATTTTCCAATGCAAAGCGAATTTAATGTAAGTTTATACAGCGTAATGTCGGTCTGCCTTTGGAGTGGGGTAACACAGTTCAAGAACACGGACAAAAGTCTAAGGACAACTAATTGCAAAATAAAGTTCAAAGTGGGGTAGTCATACTCATACTTTGGAGCAGCAGAGAGTAAATAGACAACATATATCACGGGTACACTCGAGCATGGCAGGGGAGTGTACATAAGAGTGTGACTCAGGCGCGGCACTCAAAGAGGTTCGCTAGCCAAATTTAAATGAACGACTGTTTAGAACCCAACTAATCGCGCTATTACATTTGGGAGGTCAAAAATGAAGGACTTGCTCTCTGAGATGAATTCAATGTAAACACAGCTGCTTTTGACAGTGCAGGACTCCACACAGCAAATAATGTATCTCTCTGAGATAAAGCACTCCTTGATGTGCTCTGGAAGCTGCTGCAATTCCCTCAGAACCACTTTCTTGCAGAGCAGGACGCAGCAAGAATCAGTTGCCAAAACTACTTCCACGATTTTCAAAATCTTAAAGTAATGTCCATCATGCGTGCAGACAAAAGTGGTGTCACTTTGGGTGGCTTTTGTGTATAAAGTGCTATGGTGCACTTGATTATTTATGACGCATCTCTGGTACTCCGTAGCAGTGCTTACAGTCGCTCAAAAGGGCTGCTGGTGAGCAAACTTGTCCTCCCTGCTCATAATGGCAGGTTGCCCAGAGCCAAGTGTCGTCGTTTCATTCACCCGGCAAGCATTCTGAATCGGCATGTAACCGAGAAAGCCTTGGCAGATCTGCTCCTCCCTTGCCGGCAGTTTGTGAGCGGAAAGCAAAAGCTCCAATTCCTGCACATATCGCCACACGTTCTACAACTTGTTGAGGATGTCCCTTGGCTGCTGACACAAGATTCACAAGTTTTCCATTCCCATCCTCGAAGACGAGGGCTGAGTGAACCAAGGGTGGTCCCAGGAGACGGACAAAGTTCGCAAGATGAACAAGAAGGTACACGTTAAAGGTCATGGCAGCCACTCCGTAGAGGGCTTCACACGACCCACTAACATGTGGAGAAGTTCTTCTACAAAATAAAAAGATGAAAGTGATAGAGTGCTTCTGTAGCTTAGCTAGAACCAGCTATAGCTTCGTGAATCCAGTTACCTTGTTCAAATTGCCAATCTCCTCATTTAATAATAAGGAAACATTGGGAATGCATAAAGAAATAGTATTTTTGACATATGACATGAGCCAAGCTACAATACAGTAAACAAAATGCAGTTACTGTTCCAAGTTAATGGTATTTAGCATCGACTATTAGACTTGCCACAGTGTACATGCTTTTAGCATGCACATTCACAATCAAAGGACATGTTAAGTCGGTACTCCTTCACTCCTACTCCGATGCTCCGAGTTTCATACTCCGAGTGCTGTAACTAAACGGAGCATAGCGCCCGAGAGCGTGACACTAGTGACACACTGAAATGATTGACAAGTAAGACTTCTGGTCGGACGGCCATAAACATTTTGTTACAAGTGCAATGCGGTGCATACACGTGGCAGAACCCGCAATGATTTTGAAAACAAAATAATTTAATGTCGCCCAATAGCTGTATTGCTGCATGCAACGGCAGACCATTAAACTGAAAGACACAGTGACACTAGAAGTGTATAAACATTTTAACACTCCTGAAAAGTTCGGAGCCTAACTAACAAAGGCAAAAAATGACGGCGCCGGTTTATTAAGGCCTATGCCACCTACATTAAAAAAGTAAGCTCTTTTTTGATCCGGCTTGATTACTCATGAAGCTGTCAAACTTGTCAAAGAAGTTCGATCTGGCAGCGTGGAAGCAGCGATGCCTATCGATCAGAATACCATTGTTCAATACACTGCACGTTAATTCATTTTCAAACGAGACGCACCAAGAAATAGTTTCGAAATGCTAACTAAGGTTCCGGCTTGCCACTCGTATCGTCTTCACTCGCTAGGCTAAGCAATTTTAAACACGAGATGGCCAGCGGTTCTACCGCCCCAGCGTCTCGAGTTTTCTGTCAGCACACTGCCGCCGTCAGTACTACATTGCATGCAACTCGTTCCCAGGCAACACACACAAAAAAACAATTTTTCCACAATGCTAGTCGATGCTTCGGCTTGCCACTCGAATCGTATTTACTGGCTGAGCCTTGCATTCTTCAAATGAAAAAGAAGAGCCACCCGACCACCCTCTCGACTCGACAGCCTTCCTAGTGGCACGGCCATGTTGTATGGAAGTTACGTCATGGAGGACGAAGAAGCACCTCGTGCACTCACCCAAACTCTTGCGCCCTGTAGCTCCTACTTAACGTGCCCCAAATTAACTAAAATGTGCAGCTCTGCGCTTTTCTCCACGGAGCGCTACCCCGGCAGCAGGCAGTGCCGGTACTCGGTCACGTGGCTCCAAACATCAAGTGTGCAAGGGGAGTGAGCTGGTCTCCAGGCTCGGGCGCACATTAGATACCATGGACATAAAAAGGAGGTTGCAGTGTTTTTCTTTCTTTTTTTATGTGTGCAAGCATTTTATGTTTTATTTTGGCCTGCACCATATTCGAGAAGCCACTGCACTTCTCCCATGCACTGGGATGAGCCTATTGACATGAGGCCAATTGGGTTTGCCGGCTGCGACCAGTCCCTAGCTCAATGAAACAAAACACACAGTCATGCACTCCAGTTACATTTGACTACGAATGGATGCAGTGTCAAGGGTAGTCACGAAGGCTCTCTTGTCGGTAAGAAAGAGATCGAGGAATGATGTCCGTTCGTGCAGTCGAGGTGCATTTTCTTTTTTCGTCGAGAGACTTCCCACACGGCCACTACGCCGACAGCACAAACATGCCGGAAAGGAGGCAGTAACTCGACAGCGAGATACCGGTATGGTGACCTATGAGTTGCTACACATCTGTACATTACACTTACTGCTATTAACGAAACAATGACACGGCACCGTTGTCCTACAAGAAAAGTCCGGGGAAGTTGTACATAGACAGAGTGTTCATGCTTGCTCATACCTGTCAGAACCGACAACAACAAAGCACTTCGATGACTGTGGACGCACGCATCAATTTACAAACTTAATATAAGCTCATAAAAATGACAGCATAAGATAAAATATAGCTTACTAATGGCTAACAAGTGCTTCAAAGTTCATGTTGATTTGACAAATGCGACTTATAGATGAGCGGCTAGTTCCTAATGTCGGAGTCGGCAATTTCAATCATATAACTTTACTACGCATTTATAGACTTGTAGACAATCTGAAGAATATTATGTTCCCTATGGAAGTTACCGTATGGTATCTTATTCCCCTTCTACGTTTCTGTTGTTGACCTGACTAAATTAAATTACCGAGAAATCGATAAACTGTAAGAATTGCACATTTTGATTTTGCTTTTATGAAATCATGTTGTGTGCCAGTTTTCTGGGCTAGATGTATTTTTTGTTTATGACAGCATTGAGCTCAGAAACAAACTTTGAATCAAGAGAAGTCATTGTAAACAGAATCTGTTCACTTTTCTACGTCCCCAGCTTTTTCAGCTGCACTGCACAAAGCTACACAATTATGGGACCTCAGGTCCTATAATTTGCCTTAGTGTGCTATCCCCATTTGACGCCATGTATACTTACCCTTCAAAAGATTTAAGTTTTCAATATGCACCCTCACTTCATGAATCTTTTAACAACCATTTTCTATTTGTCACAAATGCCAGCTATTGACATAAGAGTGGCAACATTTTATATGACAATGCGACACCATAATGATTGGTAACTCACCTGCACGCTTGATTTCTGCAAGTGTTAGACTATCACGCAGCAAGATATAAATAGCCTCAGAAGAGCTTGCACAGCCGCCTCCAGTAGAGTTGTGGCAGGAGATCCAGCAAGCATGGAAGGGCATAAAAAGGAGCCCTTGCCTCCACTCGGAGGCCTTCCCGAAACTGCGCTCCTCAATTGGACGAGGTAGCCTTGTGACACAGTGCGGAGGCTTGATGCTTTGGAGGCGTGCGTCGACCTTGACAACAGACCCCCGTGCACCTGCAAACCACATGAAAATTTTTAAATTATTGGAACATTTATTGCACAGTAATGGTCATACAAAAAAACATAATGTACTAAGATTGTGATTTGGGTAAGTTGGTGTACGTTATTCATGGTGAAGACAACTCAAAAACGAAGACGACGAGAGGGAACAAACACAATAGCTTCGTCCCGTCGTGTATGTTCCTTCTCGTCATTTTCGCTTCTGAGCTGTTTTCACCATAATTAAAAGAAAAAAACAATTGAGTAGCAAATACAAACTATGAACAGCCAAATTGAAGTTACAAAAACAAAAAAAAGACTTCCTCTCGTTCACCATGCAACAGATCAATGTAGGAGCAAAGCGACGAAAAATGTGGTTAGGTGCATTGTCTGCTAAACCGCTTGTGTGCTTGTGCTGCCTTTTCCACTGCTGTATTTAAATGAGGTGTCGCTTTTCGATGTGCGTTTACATACTTTTTAAACTTTGAATGTTTCTTGTGTATCTCTGATACTCATAAAAATCTACTTTTATAAAATATTTTAACGGTTCGAACAATTATAATATTTATTTTGACTTTAAAAAAGTTCTTATTATGGATCTAACCTACTGCAAAGTTTCTCACTAACGTCAGTGGCCGCATGCATTCAGCGCCATACGGTACAACCATAGGAATGTGCTGTTTTCTGCGTTGTCCGATTCCAATATGCTGCAGTATTTTGTAATTCTCTCCTTCCCCCGGGATGCCCAGACCACCAAAGAGATAGAAACCGCAAAAAAAAACCACAGCCTCAAGTAAGATTGCATGGCCTCCTTAACAACCGCTGCAAATTACAAACAACCATGCATTGGTAATTGATAGTTTAACAAAGCATCTCCCAGGCCTCCCTGTTAAAGAAGTAAACAAGTGAATTCGTTTGCGTAACTAATTTGCATAATAACCGTTAAAGCTGGAAAGGCAGTTGCTTCATGTCTTCGCTCGTTTAGACTGTTTCGTGCAATGTCACATGCGCAGTGGCCGAATCAGCCGAGTGATTTGAGGCGATTTTTCTTGCATAGTATTTGTTACCGCAGGTGTTGGCTTCCACCTTGGCTTACATTGAATGGGTTCTCTGTTTTAACTATAAACATGCCATGATATACTTTTCATCAACAAAATATTTCATTTGAAAATCAGCTGTTGGCTTCTGTGGAATGCTTTCCGGAGGTTTACTTTTGATTGTGTTGATTGTGCTATGTCTGCCTTCAAATGTTTCTAATAAAGATTTCAAGTTCTTTGCATTTACTGTAAGCATGCAGCGGTAGATTTTAAGCTGGGGCCACGCCTGCAGCCCTGACATGGCTCATGTGTCCACTTCAAAATGAAACACAATACTGTTGTGTATAAAGATTGGGCCTAAGAAACATAAACAAAACAAATAAATAATTTTCCAAAACTTAAAACCTGGACATCTGTGATATTCAAAACTTCGACCCTCACAGACGTGGACCTGAAAGAAACTTCAAATCTATTTAATTAAATTTAAAAAATGGAACTATACAGGTGTTGCAAACTTTATTTTTAAACGAGATCAAACATTCGAACTCAAGTTTACAGAAACCTTCAAAGCTTCTAAGTTTGCGAGTTCTAACTTTGGCAGTGTTCAAAGATTGCACACTTTTCTAAATCGAATGTCAGCAGTGTTCCAAAGTTGCAAAGTTAAGTTTGAATCTCCGTCCGGTTTGCGACATCTTTATTTACAACCGTACACCATGCAAGAGCGAAGACGAGATCGGTGCTTTTCACATTTGCTAAAACAATGCACCGACAAGAACGAAATTTTACCACTCAGGCTAGAGTCTCTTAAAAACACTCTTAATCATTGATCAGTTTTGATTACAGAGATTAAACACAGGACAACCAGGTGATTGTTTCCTCGTGCTAGCAGTGTTGCGTTGTGTGCATACGGAGCGCAATAAAGGATTACGGCAAGAACGTTGCGACACCAGATCTGCATTTAGGCTGTAGTTGGGAAACAGCAACTAAATAAAACTTAGGGCTTTTTTTCATGCATGGCCGTACATAAAAAGGTTTCAGTAGTCACCCATGTAGTAGGTCTGCCGTGAGCTGGAAGATGAAAAACGCAGCTCCGTGAACTGCCGCACTACTCCTTGGAGTACGCAGTGCCTGTACTCGGCACTTATTCCTTCAAGCAGGTCAAAGCCCAGGGAAAAAAATTATACCAAGTTTGTTTCGACACAACACATTCCACATACAAAAACTACCGTTAAGGTTGATGAGTGCAGATGGACCCTTGACGCCATTCACAGAATCCCATAGTCTCTGCGGAAGCACCATATCTCGAGCAATGAGCCCCGATGTCCTTGGAGCTGGTGCCTCATCAGCGACATGACGTACACATCTTGCAAATGAAAGCAGTGTGCTACATTGAACTCAACAATGGAGATGTGATCATATATCCATTTCTGAACAGATATAAGTAATTACTATTAGTACAATAAGTAACTCATACCTTCCTTGTGCTCGCCTTTCATGAGGCAGAACAGGCAGCCGAAGAAGCCATTGAAACACACCATGTTCTGTGCTGCATCACGGACAGGGGCCTCCACGCTGCAGCACAACACAAATTCTCTCTACGCGTGACTCCGATCGCCATGTGTTGATGCCACAGGGATCATGTTGTTGACCTCATCAACAAACTTCGTTAGGAAAGCCGACATATCCGGGTGGCATTTTCCAAACGAGAGGACAGCTAGAGTTTGATGGTGCAAGCGGACAGACGGAGGCAGTTCGTTCACGGTGAACTGTATCGACCACACCGACGTTTTGGAAGATTTAAAAATAGGACTTCCGTCAGTGGTAAAGGTTAACGTCAGGTCACTTAGGCCTAATGCAACCTTCTGGCGCAAGGTCTTGTACGTCGCACCCATCGTAATGTCCGTGATGAGGTCAGAGGTGCTGGATTCAAGCTTTAACAAGCTAGTATGAAGGTCAACAATCGTTTTTTTTCAATCAGCTGCTTGAGCTGTTTGTGAAGTTCAAGCATTAAAAAAATGAGCCATCCTGCCTTAGCTTCTCAGTCTTCTCTTCAAATTGACAAACATCGCAACTTGCAAGGGTATGACCAGCTTAAGGACTGTACCACAGCTCGGACACAGGTAGTGATACTTCACTAAGTTGTCTTTTTTTGGCCCACAGCTTCCGGAGCATGTATGCACTTGGTGGCACAACCGCGCAGCCGAACAAGTCAATAACTAATTTCAACAACTTGTCAAGTCCTGACCAGGTTGATCGTTCGGAGACTGCGTACGCCATAATCTTTGCAATGGCACCAGCTATTGTGGTAGTCAAATGGGGCAATGCGCACTACCCGAACTCTTTAAAGCATAGAGTCAGGAGTTCTTCCACTGAACCTGGTCCCAACGCTTCGTCGTCAACGTGTTCCGCAAGGTCTCTCGCTTGACTCCGGTCCTGACACTTCGTCGTCAATGTGTTCCACTAGGTCCTCGCTTGACTCCGGTCCCCGCAATTCGCCGTAAACGTGTTCCGCTAGGTCTTCGCTTGACTCCGGTCTTGACACTTCGTCGTCAATGTGTTCCACTAGGTCCTCGCTTGACTCCGGTCCCCACAATTCGCCGTAAACGTGTTCTGATAGGTCTTCGCTGGACTCCGGTCCTGACACTTCGTCGTCAATGTGTTCCACTAGGTCCTCGCTTGACTGCGGTTCCCGCACTTCGTCGTCAACATGTTCCGATAGGCCTTCGCTTGACTCCGATCCCGACAGCTCGTCGTCAACGTGTTCCGCGAAGTATTCGCTTTACTCCGGTCCCGACACCTCGTCGTCAATGTGTTTCGCGAAGTTTTCGCGTGACTCCGGTCCTGTCGTCGTCGACTGACTTCAGTTCTGACCTCTTGTCACCAAGGCGTTCAACATTCAAGGAGTTGTAATTTTCGTCAGTTGAGCTGATTTCCTTGTTTGCTTCTCTTCCTTCGGACGAACATTCATCACGGCTCGGAAGCCCTCCGACAACAGAACCGATGTGCACTCCTTGGTCATAGGCGCCTAAATTTTCACCTCAACTGGTTGCAGTCGTCACGATACCTTCGCCGCAGTTCAAAGGTTTAGCGTTGTTAACGCACCCAGCGCCATGAGTCGCCCGTCAACGTAAAGTTGAAAGCGGTATGACGTACGGCTCATCTGCATTGAGATATAGCTTCCGTCGTTCGATCCTTGGTCCCGGAGTAGCCATGTCACGAATATATCCGACGTCAAGCGTAGAATTTAAGTCATTAGCCCTCGACACTAAATATGTTGTGCACGAAACAGCCGGTGCGCGCCCCATAAACCCCGTTACCGCCAAGAGCCCGATGCACTAGATTGGATGCTGACGGCTAAACAAAAATGAAACTCCGGGACACCTAGTACACCCAACGAGCTTGAGTAAACTTAGAGCGGTAAACCAGCGGCCAGAAATGCCCCCCCCCCCCCAGTTGCCGTCACCTTGACCGTTTGCCACGTTAGTGATCACGTGACTTTAAGATGGATGCGTCCATACGTGCCCCAGATCAGAATTGCCACATTACGGTAAGCACGGCTGCGGTCCAAAATTTACTTGATCTCAATCTAGGTTTAATGTTCTGCACCTTGGCGTTCGAAAACCTACCCGCGTCCAGTTGCTTTATCAGTCTTGGCACGTGACATGACCCACCAGAGTAACGCGGATTCATTCGAGTAAGATTGGAAAACATCCCTAGAGTGCCCTTCTGCTTACCGTGATCTGGCCAATCTGATCTGGCCCACTTCTGGGCGCAGCCACCTTGACGTCACGTGATCACTAATGTGGCAAACGGGCAAGATGGCGGAAACCCGGGGGGGGGTTGCCATTTCCGCTGCAGGCCCTGAGTTGCGGTTTACCGCTCTAAGTCATACTCAAGCTCATTGAGTACGCCGTGCGACCGTGCCCCGGTACTATACAATATTCGCTATGTAAACACAAAAAAAATGGTAAGTTTGTGGTTGCCGATTGAGTGAGGCGCGTCGCGGCAGTCTCGCCACACAACGCACTGGTTTTGAACCATCTCCGCGTCGACCAGAAATATTCGATTTCGCAAAACAGTAAGAGTCACCCAGAGTCACCTACTTCGATCTGGAAAAACAGGAGAGGTCATTTGAACGCAAACTTTGAGTAAGGCGAAAAAGAAATAAGCCTGTAGCAGACAACGCGTAGCCTCAACAGTGCTCCGCGCCGAAAGCGTTGCGTCAAAAACCTTCCACAGCCAAAGTAAGGAAAGATGCCAGCCTGCAGAGGACTTCCTTGGACATGTACGCGCGCACTTGCCGGAACGTCTTGTTTTAGTTTCGTTTCAATAATAACGAGAGGTGGATGTCGCATTGTCGCCCCCATCTGTTGATACCAACAGTGGCTCAATCTTGATTTCAGAGAATGATCCTTGAAATCGTAAAACTACTCAATGCTAAAAAAAAGAAAACCATTCGCGGTGCCATTTTATTTTATCCTCCATAAAGAATTACTCACTAGTCTTTTGTGTGTTTATTACGATGTTATTCGTTACTCTACTATTTCTTCAAAGTGTGGTTTAACGGAAATAGCAAAACACAGCCAAAAAACAAATTTCGTAGAATCTACTGATTTTTGTGCAAATTCACCAACGAGGTAGAGGGGCTTAGAGTGATAAACCGGAAGTTCGGAAGTGGCACCCCCCGGTTGCCGCCATTTTGTACGCAAAAGTGACCACACGTCACGTGACCTCACAAGAGCCGTGACGTCACCGGTAAGATGGCAGCGCCCAGAGCTGGGGAATGCGAGTTTGTTCGGTGCGCGGTAGCCGCGATGTGTACCTGCTTTCCGACGACTTCGATCTTCTTCGTGCTCGCTGACGCAGGTATAATGTGAAAATATGAAGAAATGAGACTTTATTACCTTTTTCCGCAAGATCGCCCTGTATCATCTGGATATTAACACCTGCGAGACAGCATCAGCCGTGTCGCCGTACCGGTGCTCCGATTCCCGGATGTGTTCGAGGGTCGATAGAACTTTGAGTGCTTTTAGCATGCAATTTTCGCTTTCTCTTAGCTTTGTTTGAACGTTGGAATGTCTGAGAATTGACGCGATATGTATACATCGGACGTAGGGCCTAGGGGAATTCGTTTCAGCCCTAGGTAACTGCATAATCACAGCCAACTTTTAGCGAGGAAGCTCCTGCGATCTTTACGTTTTGTACTTATAAACAATTTTACGATATAACTCCTAGAATAATATATTCGCATTTTTCTAGCTTCGTTTGAACGTCTGAGAATCGAAGCGAAATGTATACGTCACGTGAGGACTTAGGGGAAGTTGTTTCAGCCCTGCGTCACCGAATAACCATAGAAACTTTTAGCGAGGAAGCTCCTGCGATCTTTAACCTTTTGTGCTAATCGACGATTCTACATTCGATCGCTTTTCTTCCTTTTTTTGTGAGTGCGAATTGCACACTTATTTTCAGCAACGAGGATGACGTTTTTATTGAGTGGGGGATGAATAAATCGTTGCAGACACCTGCTTCAATGCTATTCGACTTGCTATTTTTGGTGTACGCATAGATTAATTGCACAATTTTCTCTTTCGTAGGTTTTTTTGCAGCAATACTTTTTTTTCACCAACAGTGCATTTACTTGTTCTAGTTACCTGTACAAGATGATTCATATTTGTGTTCACCCCTTGCCCGAAAAGCAGTCTTGTTGAAAAATGTTGACTACCATTCCTTTCGGTCTCTTCGATAGACTTCTTTCTAAAGTGTGGGCTGCCTATACTTCGTATTACCATAACCTGGAAAAGGGCAACCGCCACAGCCCCCTCGTGCCAATCAGATTGACGGAGTGAAGGCATGTGAGAAATCTGTGCTGACGAGCACTCCGATATCTTGTCATTTGCCTCTCTCCAACATGCCTATTGACTCGCCAAGACTGTAGCCTTCGCCGCTTGCCAAATTGTGATGGAACAAATTACAGTAGCTATTACTCTAATTGCCCAAGGCCTTCATACTTTGGCCATTTGTTCGACAAGAATGTTATGTCCGCCATCACTGTGAACTCGGCTGAGCGCCTATTGGACTCGAATGCTGCATTAACGTTCGACGTGAACTGGGGTATATTCGTGTGCTTTGCACCGAAAAAAAATGGCGACAGTTGTGTTGCTTGATGGGGTTTTGCAAAGGGTCTATTGTGTCAGACGTATTGGAAGTGTCCTGCTATATAACAATGCATGAACACATACCATTAAACTAGATGCTCAGAGGTGTGTTTGTTTTTGCAACTAACAAGTTGCAGCAGTGTGCTTTAATGTTATTATCATGTGCATAGTTTTAAGTATCCTCTCTGCAATGTCTACCAAAGCCCCTGGAGAGAATAAATTAATAAATAACATTTTCACATCACTGGAGTTGGTTTTCGGATGCGCCATATGTTCAGTAGAAGTGGAACGAGTGCAGCCCAATGCAACCAGTCTGGTATGTCCCATAATTAATATTGAGGGGTCAGAGATGCGAGTGTATTCAAAAGTTCCAGCACATGCGGTGAACACAATTCTTTGTGTAGAGACTCTGAAGACGTAAAGGCGAGCGGAAATATGTTTATTAGGTTAGTGTATCAAATATGTTGATTTCCACTTGATTACGTAATTATTGGTTCTTTGCAAATGGTTCCATAACGAGTTCTTTCTGCGACAGTCTCGTGTCAGGCGTTCAGTCATAGTACCTGTGCTGCTTGTTGTCGGATGATGCTCCTGGCACGTCGGTGTTCAGTTTGGTCGAGTGGCAACTTTGACCGACTGATGCCGTCTTGTAATCGTACGTCATGTGCGGCCACTGACATCTGATGCACTGAAGCTGCAGGGCTGGCTTCTAATCCGCAAATTTTCCTGGTAGTTTTCTGCATCAATGCAGCAAGCTCGGGCATGTATTAATGCTTCGGCGTTGGGGTGTCTCGTTGAATCGGCATTGAATAGTAACGGGTAGCCGATGGCGGTCATCGTGACTTTGTGGCATAAGTCGCGCTCGGTTCGTCAGATGCCGCTTTGCTCGAAGTCTCCAGTTGAAATGCCTGTCGAACTTGTTCCGAAACAATCTCGGCAATCAAAATAAAAGCCGGGCAACTGATGGCAGGAAGTAGCTTCCTGGTCTCCTCCCGGACAACGTCGTGGATGTCGCGGATGCCTGGGAGGCTGGCATCGAAGTTGCAGCTGGACGACTCGAGCGTTGAGAAGCTGGGGAGTTGTTGATAGCGACAGGCTCGGGCCTGCAGTGTACATTCAATGTTGGAAGCCGCGGTGATATGAACCCTTCGACTGTTGTCGTGGGGTTGCGGACAAGGCTGTTGGAGGTGTTGTACCTCACATGAGGGACATGGGATTCTTAGCTTCTTGTCTTCTGTAACATCAGGGTTGGCGTGGGTGCTCGATCACGCCCAAAACATCTTCCACGAAGGCGGTGACGCTCTTGTTGGGGCCGGATCCTGGACAGAATCAGGAATTCGGCTCTCCCTGGTCAATGTTGGCTGATGAACGTGCACTTCAGCTCGATCGTGCAAACTTCCCACGACGTTAAGGAGGATTCGTGGTTCTCAAACCAGTGCCTGGCAGTTTCTTCCATGAGAAGTATAGGTTCTGCGGGAGCTGGTTGTCCGTCTACCCACTGTGGCGGGCGACACGTTCATAAATTTCAATCCAGTTCTCGACGTCTTCATACACCTTGCGTGAAAGGGCATCAGAGTGCGAGGTGCGACGGGCATGCAAACGATGATGGGAGCGGACGCGGTTTGCTGCTACAGATTTGTCATTGTTGGCTTAGTCAGCTTCGGTTTTTCTGGCAAAAAGACCGAATTCCGGTGGTTCTTGCTGGTAGCAGCGACTGGCTCGGATTTCAGGTTCTTTGTGGTGCATTTCCAAGGTTCGTCCTTGCGGTACTCGCTCGTCTTGCGGTTTTTCTGCCGGGCTCGGGATAGGACTTGGTTCACGGCTCGCCAGGCGTTTAAGACGCGGGGCAACTCGGCTGAGGAGCCGCCAGGGTCCACACAGAGTGAAGGGCTATGGGTAAAATGTGCAGCACCTCCACCAGAACATACAATGATAGCTGAGCATGGCCTGGAACTTTCCAGAATAGTAAATATTGATAGAAAATAGGACTGAAGCAAGCATCTGTGACAATATAACAAAACAGACAGAAGAGAGTCTATCCTGACCACTAAAAAAGCTGCATTGTTTTAGAGGCATTCTGTTCGAATAAATCCTCTCCTTCGGGGTTTGGCGACTGCCGTGGACGAACTGAACTGAAATGGATGTGGAACCACTTTTCTGGTAATGAGCCGCTGCAGAATGTCGTCGCAAAGCGGCGTGAACGGGTGGACTGGGTAGGTAACACGCGCGATGAAATGCCCATACAGCTTGCAATTCGCGTACCGAGTGTTGATGAAACTTGTGTCGACGAAACGTGCGACAGACAAGCGGAATCAATACCAACTGCAACACCTGTGCTCCGTGAAAGTGCACGTCTACGCCAGAACAATTTAGGAAGCAGCACAGCATCACCTAAAGCACGGCACAGGAACTACCAACTTGAAGCACTTGAAGGCAGCTCTCCGGTGCGCCGCACAACCAAAGTGAGCCTTCGGTCATTTGAACGAAGCGGCACCACGATTGCACACTGCCAAGCACGACTCACGCAATTTCCGTCGCTAAACTGCGTATCCAAACATATTGCACACGCTTCACTGCAGACCTCGAAGATTCCGATGGTCAACGAGAGCACAGAAACGTCGCCTTAAAATTTACTTGCGGTATCCGAATCAATCCGAGGTCCGAGCAACGTAGGGCCGATTGTCTCTTTCGTGGCAATATCCCCGTCGGTCACCAGCGAAATGCACACCGTTCCTCCTTCTGTTCACGTTATACCTACGTCAGACACCACGCTGAACTTTGAAGTCGCTTTCGACCGGCCTCATATGACGGCTTCCGCGTCTGATATCAAATCGCCGACACGAACGACAACAAACAACGCATCCAACAAGCTCCGGCCCAGCTGGGGCCAGCCGCTGCCTGGGCGCTGCCATCTTTCCTGTGACGTCACGTATTTGGTTTGGTCATGTGACGTGTGGTCACATTTGCGTACAATGGCAGCCGCCTTATGGGGGTCACTTTCGAGTGCAGACCGGAACCCCGGTTTATCGCTCTAAGCCCCTCTACCTCGTTGAAATTTACGGACTTTTTGGGAATCAATCTGCTGGCTTTTTTCTACGTCTGGCAACACTGCGTCGCACCTGCTTTAGCGTGCGTAGGCTTTGTTGCTCTCTTTGCGTGCTTTGGGGTTTTGGTGTCACGCAACGTTGGTATCACGCGATAGATCCATGCGAAATGCTTGCTTATGTTAAGTTCCCTGATGGTTGGCAATTGATTTTGGCCACTTCTCTGGTAAAGAAGTTCTCGCCTCGCGATGCTGCCGACTTGGACGCGACCCGGCTGAACGAGGCCTACTGTGTTTCAGATTCCGGCGAAAATGAGCACTTCTGCAACGCCAACGTTATCCTTCTGGGCGGTAAGTCTAATTTATTATGGGTTAAAATAACTTCTATGCTTTTGCGGGTTAAAAACAGCCTCCGAGTGCGAAAGCTGGTTTCTACCCACTTCAAGCCATAAGGCAGCTTTTTTCGAAATTCAGGCGTGACCATATCAAAGACCAATTTGGGCAGGAAGGAACTGGGGCAGTGATTCTTAACTGCTTTCCTTTCGTCTCAGTACGTGTGTATTTCCTATTAAACTCATGTCAATAAAACAAGGGTGCTATTTAAACTTTTTTTTTTTACAGAGAGTCGTGATGATCTTCTGAAGAAGATGCAACTCAAGCGGTACCCGATTCCTATGATCTAGATGGTAGTGCAACGCAGAATCAGCCTGCAAGAAAGGCAAGAATAATACTTTTGCTCTGTAATTGCTCTTGAAGACCTAACAAAGATGCCATCTCCAAAGGATAACCAAGAACATTTTAAGCTCATTGTGTCCTCAAAAAATAGTTGAACACCACACACATGAACTAAACGCAAACTCGAGTGGGGAAGGCAAATAAATAGTGTTTGAAAAATATCTATTATACCAGGATACGGTTAGCAGAACTTTGGAGAGGAAAACGTGAAATACAGAGGTAGAAAAGGTACCAGAGATAGGCATATCTCTGTATTTCATTTTTTTTTGTTCATGCCCACGCGAATTGTTTTGGGGCAGTCCCTCAGTCGGTGCTAACCTTTTATACACTAGAAATAAAAATCGTAGCGCAGAACTAGTCCATACTGTAGCAAAAATCCTAAAAGAGCAACTATCTTCTTTTCCCGGTTAGGCCTAGCTGCTTGTCAGCGAGTATTCCGATAAAATAAGGAACTGAAAATAATTATCATCCCCATTTTTCTTATCACTTTCACTGGTGGTGGATGTCGTTCAGTAGTAGTCATTTTGTGCATGCAAACCTTACTAGCTTACTTATCTTGTGTGTACGACACTACTTGAGTAAATGTTTGATATTTCTACTGTTTTCATTTCGCATGTCCAAGACCTTGGACGAAAGGAAAAGAAGAACAGGAAGGAGATTAGCAAGCGGTCGAGGCTTGATGACATCGCTGCATATTTCCAAGAAAAAGCAAAAGGTGCAGAATTACCGGACACCAAAATGCTTTTGTATTCTGAAGTGGCAATGTATTTTTACCCAGACCCAGGAGACAAGGGCAGCCCCTCAAGAGGATATGACCCTTCAAAATCTCTTCCAGGAGAAAGAGGGGAAAATAAAAAAAAATTCAGAAAGAGCTTGCCGAGGAAAACGCTCACATACGGAGGCTGAGTTTGGCCCTTCCAAGGAAAATTGGTGTGCACGCTTCTCTTCCTTATTACTAAATGAGTCTTTAAAATAAGGAGTTTTTATAACCTGCATTGGCGTTCAATTTCTATCTGGCTTTTCAGAAGTTGCCTCAGAACAGCAATGGGAGAGGCCTGATACTTCAAGCGAGGAGCATCTCGTGGCTGAACCACCGTCTTTTGAAATCTCCGAACTGCTCGGTAAGATTTTAGTGTACAAATTTATTTAATCTTTTGATCATACTCATCCGTGCATTTCATTTTGTGTAGAAGACTCGCCAAGTCGTCTAGTAAAGGAGGTTCCCAAAAGTCCAGGGCCATCAACCTCGTACACAGGCAAATTTTAAGCGTTTTGAGTTTGTGTTTAGCTTTTACCTGTTAAATGACTGTCAAATGTAATAACAGACAGTAAGACTATCCAGTACGAAAACTGAAAAAAGTAGATCTGATTTTAATTTTAATACTCTCGAAAATACCTGAGAATTTCTGCAAGCCCAAATGCTGCCCTGGGCAGATGAATACACGGTGCCATATGACAGAAGGCAACCCTCATGTAGTCCCTGTCGTTAATAGAAACTTGTCATCTAGAAGAAGAGCTTATATGTTCGCTCCCTGACGTGGACCATAACTGTCCACCACTTACTGGCAAGGAAAGCAGGCAGATTTATTCACAAAGAGAAACGAGAGCGAGTACAAAATGCTGGCATGACCGAGTTGAGGTGCCATATACTTGATTCACCCTTAAGCCGACAATGCAGAGGAAGGTATGCGTTGGATGTACCAATCGGAGCCAGCAATATGCAACATCACCGTGCATTGCCAACGCGCCAGAGAGTGCGGTGACATCCCGCACAGCTGGCTCTGAATTTGGTCCGTCCAGCGCGCATCTTCTGCTGCATTGTCAGCTTAGGATGAACAGAGTATAATGTGCAATGCAACCATATGCAAAAGGCGAAACTTTCACAAACAGTAATCCTCAGTAGCTGTTTCTGAGGGTATCTCGTTCTGCAATACAAATGTACGAACATATGAGTGGAAACGATTTGTTTTTGTTTATTTTGTGTTAAACAGAAAATTGTAAATTGCATGCACAAGTGACCCAAAGTCTGACTTTTTCTAAATCAACAGTAACCTTAACGTTCGTTGATGGCAGTTGAATCAGCACTTAAGCAGCTTTCCTTTAAAGGGCCCCTCCAATGATATTTATGCTTCCGCTTTTTTTGTTTTGCTCTCCCTGCCTTTTCGGTGGTTCGGGAGATTTGGGCAACAAAAACAAGACCGCTAAAAATAGTGTATCATATTTTAATTTGACAAGGCGCAGAACAGTTGACAGGTGGTGGCGCAGCGGGGTGCTAAATGCGAGTGGCGGGTGACGTTAAAGGAACTGGCTTCCTGATTGGCCAGGTCCACCAAAAGTTTCTTTCTAAGCGCGGAATAATAAGTGACTGTTCTTACCTCATAATTATTTATAAAAGTTATTTTTATTGAGCTCTGGGAGTTAACATTTTAAGAACTAAAAGCAGTTTTAACAAAGCGCGAAAAATAGAAATAACAAAAACAAAGTTTTTGTGATATGTTCCGCGCCGCGGCATCCGTGTCGCGGAAACTGAAACCAAACTATTAGACGACACATTGTACGCACATGCTCTCTCTTCTCGTGCGCTTTCACGAAACTCAACTCGGTGAGTGGGGACCCCGGTCACCCCCGCGGCGTGCGGGGGCCGACCAGGGTGACGGTGGGACGATGCACGGATGCAAGCACGGAGAGGCAAGCTGAGCGCCGGCGATGTGTACGCGGCTTTGAAGAGGCGGCCATTCGATTTGACAAACCAGGCGGCTCAACGGCGAAGGAACGTTGTGCACCTGGATAACCCCAGTCCAAGGCAACACTGTACCAAGGCTAGCCTACGCTAGAGTCACTATAGAGCGACGATGTGGATCTGGTTGTGGAGAGGTCACAGCGTGTATCGCGCCTACCATTGGCAGCTTCATTTACGTCAGAAAGGCCTGCTTTTGTAAATTTTATTTGCTTATAACTTTCTGAATAATTTTTATTTTAGAAAACCGTTTTTTTGTGTTATTGCGTTGCCCGCGGTCACTTAGCACTAGCCTCAGACGAGTCAGGAAATGATTGGAGGGGCCCTTTAAAGTAAGAGTTTGCTTATGGAACTTCTTCCTTTTCGCCAATCCTATGCCAAAACCTACTCGAAACCTATTGTGAAATGTGCTCAAAACCTGTTCAGAGTTTACTTGAAACCTATTGCGAAACTTGCCTCGAGACTGTGTTCACCAACCATGGGCTCTGTTGGAAAAAGAAGCTGGCCCCTAGCGGGATTCGAACCTGTGCCAGTGCCGGTCATTGCAGTTAAAAATGAATGCCTTTGTCTACTCGGCCACTGTCTCAAATTTGGGTGGGTGTATGTAGATTGGCATTATAAACCACACACCAGCACGTCTGTGGTAGCACATTGACACGCGAGTGAGATACTCCACGGTATTATTTGTTTTCAGGAAACCTTTCCGTAGCGGAAAGGTCTATCAACCAACCTTCACTGGGCCGAGCTCCTTTGCCGTCAGCTGACCAGCAACCGGGCAAGTACAGAAATGCTCAAAAGGGGCAGAAAGTACATTTCTGATACAGTTTGTTTACTGTGGTAATTCACTCTACGGGCTCTAAGGATCCTAAAATACCTTAATTGTGATCATGCGCAGCATAATGCTTTGTTAAAAAGCAATTCAAAATGGCAGCCACAATGACAAAGGGTGCCCATCAACAAACAGTAAGTGAAGGTTTCCCGTACCCCGACTGGCCGACCCGTAGGGAATTTCTTGAATGTGTACGTGAATCGTAGCCCGGACCTTGTTTCTCAACGGCCAGACTCGTTTGTCGCACCATTGTGCTATGGAACTATCGAATCTGTCGCCTCGCAAGCTCGAGAGACCGCAATGGACAGCAGACATGGGAGCCATATTGTACGATGCAATCTCAATGAGCGACATTGATGACGGTCATTGGAAGCGTGCGCTCTAGGAAGCACACAAGGGGATACATGACTCCTGGGGAAGAAGGCGACGAGAAAATGTATTTTACTTTGTTCGAAACGATGATTACAGTACTGTTTCCCACACTACGAAAAATGTTTTTCTCTCGTAGTATAAGCTATAACGAGCCTAAGAAGTTAAAATGATGTTCGCAATCTTTGAAAAATGTAGCATTTTCATTATTCAAATTTTAGATTGTGGGAGCGAGAGTCTGCCACCACGGCCAGAGGCCGCTGCCGACCGCCCAAACTGCACAGCACCCGATGCGCGCAAGAGCGCACGTAGGACAAGGCCAGAAGCCTATAAAAGAGGGCACACGGCCACAGAACAGGGGAGACGGACCGAGGTCACGAAGGCGATCAGTTCGAACGCTCCGGCAATGTTTTACGTTGAAACTAACAACCCATTTCTGTTACTCTAATAAATGTAGTTTCTCGTTATGGAAACCCCAGCTTCGTGTTGTTCCTCCTGGATGGGCATGCAGCAAGGCAACCCTACCACAAGATGGACCAGGGTGTTTCCTTCGTAGATAATAGTTTGCATTTATTTCTATTGCACCGTGCACAAAATTTGGTTTGATACTCTGAAACTTTTAATATGCACTAGCTGGCAGCTACTACACAATACGAAACCAAAACCAAGCTTCTTCAAAAACATGGTTGCACCCTCTTTACCATTCTCTGATTTGGAAAGGGAGGAGGGGCAGGTTGTCTCGCAAGTTGCATCTGTAGATGTTGTATAAGGGCAGGGAGGTTTATCATTTTTACTTAGTGTGAGCAATTTTCTTGATGTTAAAGAAGATTAGGAAAGGGAAAGCGTGTATCACATTTGGGTAAATTTCTGCCGGTAGGATACTTCTTTTCAGCGCAGGTTAGCAAAAGGCGAAAGCATTTTGTGATTCATTCGAAGCAATGGAGCAGATGTGTCAACTGTCTAGAAGGAAAAGTGCACTTCGACTGTGCATTGTCATGTGCTACGCTCATACATTCTAATTGGGGCACATCTTCTCCACTTGCCAAGTTCGCTGAAACGAAGTTTAGTCTATTGATTATTTTAGTGGATTTCAAGAGCCATTCTTAGGAGCAAATTATCTTGTTGTCCCAAATACTTCAGATGAAAAAGTTCTGCACCTGAATGCAAGTCAAGATAATACTGCTGGCGTATTGTGTCTATTTCGGTGCAACATAAGAAAAGTGCAAGCTTCGCCTTCAGCTCCTGATCGTTTCCTTCCGTCGTATGCAGCTGAGTGTTCGCCGAAGTGTTACTGAAGATAGAAAGCTTATGCTGGAGGCAAAGCTGTTACTAATTTTCTTCTGTGGCAACAGGGTATGGTATCGAATATTTAAGACAACCCTCAGACAGGGGACACAAAAGGGGACAGAACACGATGAAGTTTCTTTTAAGACTTCGTTGTGTTCTGTCCCCTATTTGTGTCCCCTGTCTCAGGTTTGTCTTAAATCATGAATGTAAACCAGCTCACCTGCGCCTTATCACTCATTATAGTATCCAAATTGGTAAGGATTTCTAATCTAAACAAAAGATACTATCTTGCTTGCAGCAGTCCTGCTGCCAGAGCCCGCTCTACCATGCGCAGGCCCTGCACCATCCGTGCTTATCGAAGGAGATGGAATAGTAAGCGACCAAAATTGCTTTAGAGAAACAATGAAGACGATTTAGGAACTCTGTTTTACGATTGAAATAGGCTTTGGGCATGCTCCAGGGAATTTTGACCAGATTTTGGCCCGAATCGTCGCCTGCATGTCGCACAACTTAATATACTGAGCTTACTAACCGCTGGCGCATGCATCACGCCGCCATAACTGTAGTTCCCAGGATGCTGATGGCAGTACACCAGGCAGCTCATGCTTCGCTCGCGTAGGCTAGGCTTGCAGCTGGCTTGTGGCACGTGCAAAAAGTCTACAGCTCCCGCGACACATTGCAGGCAGTGGCGGCTATATTATGGTAATATTTACGGCCATATTTACTAGAGCCTTTCGTTACTTTCCTGGTCATGGAACTTCCCCGTAACACTATGGGAGCGCTTTGTGTGCTGCAAAGCGTGACTGTCGGCGGCGCTGGCGTAGACAGTTCGGCATAGTTGAGTAGCAGATGGGCATTCAGTAACGCAGTGGTTGGCCCCCTGGGGCCTACAATCGGGCCTCACGGTTGGTTTGCTCATCATGCGGTTGCGGTTAAGAGGAATTTTTATGTCGCATGACCAGCTCCACGGGAACATGGAAGTACCTAGCGCCCCTGCCTAATGGCACAAAAACCCGTGTCGCTTCGAGCACAAAAGTTGGATTTCGCACGCAAAAACTTACTGCAGAGGCTTGCAATTCGAGGTCTACTTAACCGCACCCTCGCACTTCAGAAGCGGCAGGTAAAGTTACGGCCGGGGAACATTAAGATGAGCCGAAATGATAGATGAGCCGAAATGATGGAAATGAATGATAGGCGTGGAAGGGTTCGAATCGTGGCATGACTGTAATTTTATTTTACAAATTATATTTTAGGCGTGTCTTACTTTTTAACTGTGATCCATTTTTAGAAATCGTACTTGCTATGTCTAAGTTTTTCTTTCTTGCTCAACTTATCTTTTATAAGTTAGTATTACAAAATGTTATTGTTTTTATTATTTTATTACTTTATTTTATTATGTTGTTATTTTTATATATTAATTTTATTATTAGCATAAAATAATATTACAATATATATATATATATATATATATATATATATATATATATATATATATATATATATATATGTACATAACATTATAAAACTGTTGTCACAGCAAAATGTAGAGTAAAAATAACTTTTATCGCACTTCACGCAAGTAAAGTTTTAATCTTTTGTTTTGGTTTTACGACTTTCGCATTACAACTACTGTTGCTAGATTATTTTGTTTTGTGGAAGCTTTAATTTTTGAGTTGACACAACTGCAGTGTGTGTTAGTACCAAATATGCGCCTGCTGTTATTGAATGAGTCGTAGCAAGCACCTTGAATATTGAGAAAAACAAATACAATTGTAGTTGCTGGGGAAAGTACGCTTGTTTCGACCCAGTTTTAATGAAAGTGATGCTGATGCCATTATCTTGGCTTCCTTTAACGAACATTATCAAACCATTGTATTAGCGCATTAACATAGCTTGATCCTTTTTGTTTTTTCAGGCATGTCGATTTAAGAAGTGGTTCAAGCAATAAAAAGTGTATGGCGCAGTCATGCAAGTGGATGATTTGTAAAAAGGATCACAGTTGAAAAGTAAAACAAGCGTGAAATATAAATTTGAAAAAAAAAGATGTTTAGTGGTGGCGCGATTTGAACCTAGAACTTTCACACCGCGATGAAAAGTCTCAACGACATTACCAGTCCACCAAGCAAGACTTTTTTTCTTCATTTAAGAACATTTTTATTTACACAGTTAAAAGCTGGCCTTCTGGGCCGTTGCGGAAGCCACACGTGTATCGAAAAACCCACCCAATCAAATTCCCATAGAATCAGTTGTGCATTATACAATTTCTATCAATGAACTTGTCTCTTTTCACCATGTAGTTTTAAACGTGCTTGCATAACGGACCACTGCTCGACGCTGGGCATGTCCGTTTGCTCTAACAGGCTACTTGTGTAGGAAAAGCCTTCGACAAAATGGGTCCAGGCCGGCTTGCCTTTTTCTACAACCAGCGTGTGGTCCGTACGGGATCTTCAAATCGCATGCCTCCCGAGCAGAAATAACACTTCTACGCACTTTCGGTTTACACCAGCTGCTACACGAAGAAATTTTAGAGTGCCCCAATCCGGCTGGGCCTTATCAAGGTTAAAAGCATGACGGAGTTCCGACCACGGTGTAAGATACACTCTTTAGGTGAGGACACGGCGGGGCTAAACGCGCGGCGCGAGGAATCAGATAGTGTTCGTTCGACCTTGCATCCGAAAGGCTGCATTATTCCGCGGCCACCGTGCCCGTGGCTGACAGGGTCGCCGGCGGCCAAACGGCGAAACTGTGAGAGAGCGCAAAAATTATATCGTTGCCATGACACCCCGGTACACCATTGTCTTTCTGCACGTGCGACAACCTCGCTGGAGCTCTGCGCGTGTGGAGCATGAGGTGGCACGAGCCGTCTTTGCCGTACCCACGGGTCGACGAGTCATCTGCCGGCGCCACTTGAAACCATAGCGAGAGAGAGAAAGAAAGAGAGTGAAAAGCGAACTTTATCTATGCTGCGCGAGGAGCGCGCTGTCCTCACCTGACGAGTATTATCTTACACCGTGGTTCCGACCAAAATATTTCAGCATTTGTGCAGTACATGAATACATAATGCAAAGTCTCCTGGAAAGGACATAAAGCACAATTGGCAGACCCCGCCAAAGGAAACCCTTTGTTCTCGAGCCACGTCTTAACAGGCTACACTTATGTATGAAATTTTGCGAAGAAGTCTTTATGCATGTTTTTACCGGGTATTTACGCAGTTTTTTAAACACTGTAGACCCTTTTAGGCTTTCCTGCGGAGAGCTATACATTGGTGGCGGTACTACCAGGTCGATAATGTCCCAATGCAACTTTTTCCTATTCGCCTGGATTAAGTAGTTCCAAGAAAAACGTGATTGAAAAAATTAATAGCGTCTTCAAGTACGGGAGCCCTTCTGGAGTCTTCTTCCGTACTAACTTGCCAGGCCGACAGGTATCGTCCTCCTAGGCGCTTTAAGGATCTTGCCAGAACCGGGTGGATTTGGTCCCGCAAAAACAGAAACCGATTTACTTTTATCTTTAGTTCTGAAGTAACCAGAGGTC
This sequence comes from Ixodes ricinus, assembly GCA_037355805.1. Lineage (NCBI taxonomy): Eukaryota > Metazoa > Arthropoda > Arachnida > Ixodida > Ixodidae > Ixodes > Ixodes ricinus. The sequence continues at coordinate 5,022 of JAZHYW010005995.1, read as the reverse complement.
TCTTCAATTTATTTACAGCGAAGACTATTTACAATATGAAATATTTACATCAGTATACATCGCAGACCTGTCCCGTCGGTGTGTTCTGTCTCGAGCTCCCTTGCACCCGTGCCTCTTCTTCCTTCTCTACCACGCCAGTAGGCTTGTCCGCTACAGAAGCTCCCCCCCCTAGCAAGAAGGTCCAGGTTAGGATCTGCTTGCGAATAGGTTCGGATTCCATGTAACAGACGGTCGCCGGTTTCGAGGAGTTTTGTGGCATGTCAGGAAGGTTGTGAGTCTCGTTCCGCTTTTGGTTGGTTGGCAGTACGGGCGTAAAGAACTCGGGAGCTTAGAGTGTTCGCATGGAATGTAGTGTGCGGGGCCGTCAGTGTTCAGATTAGGGCAGTAGTGTCGTTTGTTTGAGTGTGGAGAACAGTTCGATGTAGTCAGGTGCATACACTGGTTGGCGTCTATAAATGCAGGTTTCAGCCTATCTACTGACACGGTTTCGTTGCGTCCATTGATGTCAAGGTCGAAATACTTGTCGTGACGGTCAATGACGCGGAAAGGACCATCGTACGGAGACTCTAATTGCTTTCGAACTGCGTCGCGACGAACAAATACGTGGGTGGAAGTGTTGTGGTCGTCAGGAACGTAGGATTGTTTAGGTCGTTGCACCCGCGTGGCTACCGGCTGAAGAGCACGCATGGCGGCTCGAAGTTGGGTCACATAATCGGTAGGATCACCTTCCGGATATTTGTGGGTGCAGTTGAAAAATTCTCCTGGAAGGCGAAGCTGTCCTCCATAGACAAGTTCAGCCGGAGTGCAGTTGATGTCCGTTTTATGTGTCGCACGGAGCCCAAGAAGCACCATGGGAAGTAGTGTGCTCCAGTGGACGCGATCCTCCTGAGCTTTCAGTGAAGTCTTGATGGTTCGGTGAAAGCGTTCGACGATGCCGTTGCTGATGGGGTGGTATGCAGTCGTGCGAATTCGTGTGGTTCCAAGAAGTGCCGAAAGTTCACGAAACAATGCGGACTCAAACTGTCTGCCTCTATCGGTGGTCACAGATGACGGTACCCCGAAGCGGGCTATCCAACCAGCCACAAAGGTTTTCGCTATCGTTTGAGCAGTGATGTCTGGCATGGGTATAGCTTCAGGCCAGCGGGTAAATCTGTCAATACATGTCAATATGTATTTGTGACCGTCAGATGGTGGAAGTGGGCCTACGATGTCCAAATGAACGTAATCGAAACGAGCAGTTGGCAACGGAAATGTTCATGGCGGGCGCCGATGTGTGCCGATGGACCTTTGCCCTTTGACAGCTAAGGCAAGTTCGTGCCCAGTTTCGGACGTCCTTATTGATCCCTGGCCACACAAACCGCTGCGTTAGGAGGCGTTGTGTCGCTCGAATTCCCGGGTGGGCCAGTGAATGGAGGGACTCGAAAGCTTGACGTCGGAACGCTTTGGGTACGAAGGGCCGCGGTACAGGTGATGAGCAGTCACAAATAATAGGCGTGTCACACAGTGGAAGGAAAATAGATTTAAATTCTAGGCGTGGATGTGAGGCCTGGAGCTCTCGAAGTTCCCTGTCATCTTTCTGAGCGATCGCCATAGCTTGAAAATCGATTAGCTGTTGGTATGATCAAGGAGCAGGAAGATGTCGTGATGCGTGACAGCGCGTCAGCAGGAGCATTGTGGGTGCCTTTTACATGGCGAATGTCCGTCGTGAACTCGGAGATATACGCCATCTGGCGTATCTCTCGGGGGTGAATTTGTCACTGGCCGACTTGAGCGCAAAGGTGAGTGGCTTGTGGTCGGTAAGGACGTAGAAATCTCGACCGTCCAAGAAATGCCGAAAATGTTTGATAGCTTGGTGGATTGCGAGAAGCTCGCGGCCAAACGTGCTATACCGACTCTCTGCTGGTGTGAGTTTCCTTGAAAAGAAAGAGATTGGTTTCCATTCATTGTGAAAATTTTGTTGCAGAACTGCGCCTATCGCGACGTTTGATGCGTCTACCATGATGTTGATGGGTGCATTGTTCTGTGGGTGGGTGAGAAGAGCCGCGTTGGCCAGATCATGTTTAATGCAAGAAAATGCATGGGAGGCTGTTTCGGACCACGTAAGTGGCGTGGAGTCACGCTTGGCGCCTTTCAGAAAGTCCGTAAGAGGCAGCAAGGTTGAGGCGCAATTCGGAATGAAGCGGCGATAGAAGTTGATCAATCCCAAAAACTCCCGAAGTTGCCGAACTGTTGAGGGGCGTGGAAAGTTTCGAACAACTTCTACTTTTTCAGGGAGAGGACGAACTCCACGTTGATCCACTTGGTGACCGAGGAAAGTTGATTCTGTTACGCCGAATTCGCATTTAGCGTTGTTGACGATCAAGCCGTATTCTTCTAAGCGTTCAAAGAGACGTCTAAGATGTTCGAGGTGTTGCTCTTCGCTGGAGCTAAAAACGAGCAGGTCGTCTACGTAGGCGTAACAGAAAGCAAGTCCTTGGGTGACATGGTTGACAAATCGTTGGAATGTCTGGGCTGCGTTCCGGAGGCCGAACGGCATGCGCAGATATTCATACAAACCAAACGGCGTAATAATTGCAGTCTTTGGGATGTCGGACGGCTCGACAGGTATTTGGTGATAGGCTTTCACCAAGTCTATCTTTGAGAATATTGTTGCGCCATGCAGGGAGCTTGTGAAGTCCGCTATGTACGGTAACGGGTAGCGGTCAGGGACTGTGGCGTTGTTGAGTGCCCGGTAGTCGCCGCAGGGTCTCCAATCTCCAGGCTCTTTTTTCGGCACCAATGTGGAGTAGGTGACGCCCAGGGACTTGAGGACGGGCGAATGATTCCCATCTCGAGCATGTGCTCGAACTCCTGGTGGGCTACTTTCAGACGTTCTGGTGCCAGTCGTCGTGGACGTGCATGGGTGGGTGGTCCTGTCGTCACAATGTGGTGGGTGATATCGTGTTTAACAGGACGTTGGAAATTGCTTGGGCGCGTTAAACTTGGAAATTCTTGAAGTAGCTTTTGGTAGGGAGACTGAGAGGTCAAGCATCCCACACATTCAATGATGGGAGTGGTGCATGCGATTCCCTGCACTACCAGATTTGTTGTAGCATCTATTAGTCGTTTGCCCTGCACATTGCCGCGCACAGCTGGCCAAGGGCAGCGCGTGCGTGGCCTAACGGTTTTCGCGACTGCCTCCCACGCGAAAGGCCAGGGTTCGATTCCCGGGAGCGTCGTGTATTTTGTTTATTCCTGCAATTTGGTGTTCCCGAAAATTCGAGAATCCTGTTGCTTGTTTGAGGTCAGAATGTTCTAGGCTTCGAACCTTCTACGCCGATTATTCCAGAAGCCCGCGCTGTACATAAGGGGTTTCGCGTGGCGAGCCAGAGTCAGTTTCGCCCTAGCGTCCGACTCTGCTCTTCGCCGACATCGACGCCCGCGACGCTCTACTGTTATCTTTTTTTCCCTCTTTATTTTTGGGCACAAGTTCGCCGATTAAACGTTTAGTTTACTCAGTCATTCACCGCCTCATTCACTTGTCATTCGTGACATTTTCGTGGAGGTGCGGGGTAGCGCATGCCCTTGCCGCGTACCCCTCCGAGGGCCCGCAGTGCAAGTCCGACGCCAAGCCCGCGAAGAACCAGTGAAGGCACTACCGAGATCCGGTTCAATCATCGCACCCAAGGCCTACACCCGAATTCGGACTTCTGCCGCCCAGGACCAAGCAGCCAACGAGGCCAAAGATGAACGACCAGCAATCGCAGACCCCGACCGCTGCCGCCGTCATCTACCTGCCCGTTGCCCAGCGAACCCCGACGACCTTCAATGGCGAGACCCACGAAGACGTGAAGGACTGGCTTCTGCACTACGAACGTGTAGCACGCCATAATCGGATGGACCACGGAGCAGCGCCTCCAAAACCTCTACCTCTCCTTGGAGGGTACCGCGAGGCAGTGGTTCGAGAACCACGAGGCGTCGCTTACATCGTGGGACACCTGTATCGCCGGCCTGAAGAAGACATTCCCGAACCAGACACGACGACAGCAGGCGGAAGGCCTCCTGCAAGTACGAACTCAAAGGCCCAACCGAAACGGTCACCAGCTTCGTTGAAGACGTCCTCCGCCTGAGCAGCCGCCGACCCTCAGTCCACCGAGGAGAAGAAGCTGCGCGTCTCGATGAGTGGAGTGAGGAGTGACATCTTTGGTGGACTTGTTCGCAACCCACCAACTAATGTCGCTGAATTCGTTGCCGAGCCAACTAACATCGAGCGGGCCCTGTCAATCTGAGCCAGCCACTACAACCGAAACGCCGGCACGCCTGCTGCCTCGACGCTGACATCTTCCTGATTCGAGGAGGGCGGCACCAGCGCTGACAATCTTCGTGCAATTGTCCGCGACATCGTCCGGGAAGAGCTCGAAGCTGCTTCCTGCTGCCAACCAGCCGGCTGCGCTGTCGATAGCCAAATTGCACAGCCAAGAAGTTCAGCGGGGAATTCAACCGGAGGCTTCTGCCAGCGTAGCAGCACCCGAGGAGCCCACCCTGACCTACGCCGCAGTGACCCGACGGCCACCGCCTCCTTCTCGAGCGTATGTCGCGCCGCCCCGACGTCTGTCTCCTGCACCGCAGCACGACCCCCGCAGCGACGACCAGGTTCAGTACGCCGCCCAAGAGCCCCGCGCACCCCGGAAGACCGACGTGTGGCGAACACCTGACCAACGCCCTCTGTGCTTCCACTGCGGGGAACAAAACTGGGTTGTGGGGATATTTATAGAGCGTGTAGTTAGTCAGCCATTTAAAGTTGTGACGAGTCACTCGATGTAGATGAGCAATTTAGCCAGTGCAGTACAACCGCTAGCCTGGGGTCTTTAACGTGCACCACGCAGTAGTGATACACGACCGCACGCCGGTACGATGCTCATCCAGATCGAAACGGGCAGGGGTGGGGCTCGAGCCCAGGATCCCTGGGTTCTGCAGCGCGAGCTTCGCTCCACGCGCGTCGAGCTGGGTGTGCGCTTTAGCCCACTTGGCCACCGATCCCCC